>JAHREE010000286.1:1163379-1175878 GCA_033628505.1 Tringa tobata
ACAAGCAGGTACCTCTTGTGCTGGGTGAAGAACTGGATGAACAGTAGGGCTTAAAGGGTGATAGTGAAGGGTGCTAGATCTCTCTGGCAACCAGTCAGTAGCAGTGTTCCTACAGGCTCAATTCTAGAGACAATTCTGTTCAATACAGGAATGGGACAGAAGCCCTTACAGATAATCCCACAGGCCAGGAACCAATACTCAATGAATTCAACCCACTGCTCCCAGTTAGACAGAGACTAGAGATGAACTTAAGCCTCCCACAATGTGGAACACCCTCCTGACTATCGGAGCACTGTTTTACTTCCTTTTGTTAAGGACACTTAAGTGTGAAACAAAACACCTCCTTTATGCCCAAACACCAGAGGTTGAACATTAGGTTCAACCCAAGAGGCATTTTTCAGTTTTTCACTTTCATAAGAAAAGACTATATTTGTAAACAAGCTCAAAGAAATCAGTTTTATCTAAGGTATTATTTCTGCAGGTATTTTGAGACAGAATCTCACAGAGGTTGGAAGGGACCTCTGGAGATCATCTGGTCCAACCCCCCTACTAAAACAGGTTCACTTAGAGCAGGCTCAACAGAAATGCACCCAGGTGGGTTTTGAGTATCTCCAGAGCAGAAGACTCTACAACCTCTGGGCAGCCTGTTCCAGTGCTCTGTCCCCCTCAAAGTAAATAAGTTTTCCCTCATGTTCAAACATCCTGATTTACACATTAGGACAAGGTGTTCATATGAGAGACAGAAGCAGAAGCAGACACTTAAGCTTTCTTGAATCGACAGCCTCTAAGTGTTCTATATTCACTATCTCTTTGAATGGCATTTGTACAAGTTTCAGGCAGAAGTCTGGAGAAACAAAATTAACCTTAAAGTAAGGCACAAATTTATTCCAGAATTTTAATAAATCCAGACATTTTGCAAGTGGTATATGCTACAATTGTCACTAGCTCCTGAAAATGCTCGGGACTGATGAAGACATTATTTCTATTCCTGCGACCACAAGACAGCATGCCATTTACTGTATTCCTACTAGTGGTATCTATCCACCGAAAATATAATGTTTTAATTATAAAAGTTGTTTCATGAGTTGGTAGCAAGGATAAGACATATTTAACTGGTCAGCATAGACTCTGTTAAGACAGATTGAAAAAGGTTTTACTACACCTGCTGTAGGGCTGTGCCTGTACTTTCTGGTTTATGAAGGGAGTTAAAGAGATTAAGCAACAAATGTGGCAACATTGCTAGTATTTAGAAGTAATGGCAGGCTTCAGGGATTAACCAATTGAAGTTAATATTCAGTCTGTACTTTAAGATAGCTCATGGGACAGCTGAAACTTACTGTTGGGCTTTTTGATACTTTAAATACCAAGAAGATACTGATCATGCCTTCTCCAAGAGCTCAGGACATAACACACTAGCCTTCAAACAAGTCTCCTGAACAGCAGAGCTGGAAAAGGTCTTATGAAACATTTTTCCCCAAAAGAACATATATATTGCTATCCAAGTGTGGTTCAAAAATCAAAACCGACAAGGAAGGGAAGAAACATAACATAGCCAGCTCTATTGAGGAGTGAGCAGCTGTTCCCTAAATACAGGGTTATGCCTACTCTAGAGGTGGAGAACTGTATTAAATGGGAAGGTTTACTGTGCTCACTCTCGTCCATTATTTGCCTTGCCTCTGTACAACATTCCTTTTTTAGCATGTATCTGATCTTGGAATAAACATTCAGCAAATATGCAATTCTTTTTCCTTCACTGGCTTTTCTCCCTTCTAGCTATTCTTTTAATAAATAACCTATTTTGCTATAGTATTTTGAATAGGAACCTCTTACTCTATTTCCTATCACTGATACACGCCTCTTTCCCCAGTTTTGTCCTTTAGTTATTTTGGGATCAAGTAACAGCTTTTCTTGGCTGCTACAAAGCCCAATTCATTTCTCAAGTTAGAGGGGAACTCATTGGACCCTTCTTTAGCATGTCAGATACCCCTTTCTTTCACATTTTAAGTCAGACTAATTGAGTTGCAACATCCCAAGGAGATAAGGATGACAGCAGCTGTGCCAGAACCACCTGGATATGGATCAGGCTTTTCTTTCAACAATTATAACTACTGTGGAAACTCTTTCAAATTTATACTGTCAATTTCTCACTATCAGAACTGGAATCCACTATTTCTCAGGGCACAGAGCAATCTTGCCTTTAGGAGATCATTTTTAAAACATCTAAATCAAATAGAAGTTTGGGAAGACTGTCCTTCAAATTTATTGATTTTCAAAATTGCAAAAGCAATTCTTACACATTCTCACAATTTCCACAAAAGCTCTATGTAAGTCACTGGAATATCCACATCACACTCTCCCCTCTACACCACTGAATTCATTATTTCTCCCTATTTAAACAGAGCCAAGACCCTACCATTGCTATCTGCCAAGTCCATTGACTATCCTGGTCTAAAAGGCTGTCAATCATTCTAGATAATTTAAGTCCTATAACTTCCTTCATAAAGGAAATTCTTCAGGCTTATGTACTTTCATGGGCTTCACTTGCTGGACAGTAGACGCCAAAGATATCTTAGAACATCATACAATCACCATAAAAATAACTTCTCACAAATGAAAAGATTTAGGTTTGAAATTTAACTTTTACCTTTACAAATCAAGGGATATTAAGGTTGCGGAATAATAAAACACCAAAGCTACAGTTATATATCCAACCATAGCTCAGGTCACGACTGAGTATTTTTTCATATGATCTCTTGGAAAAACCCACACCATCCTCCACTTAACAGGAAGAGTACTTTATCTACTCTTCAGCTAAAGATCTGTCAGGACAGCAGCATCCATGACATATATTACTCACCTAGCAGGCTTCAAGGCTCATGGGACAAAATTTCTTAATCCAGAGGTACACAAGTTATTCTTCTCTTGACGTGTCAAGAGAATAATATGTTCAGTCTCTGAAGTAGCTGAAATCTCTCCAAACCAGTTTTGCAGCAGAGTAGGCTCTTAGCTTCAGCCGGTCTTGCCTTGTCCTATATACAAAAAAAAAAAAGGCAACATGAAATCTCCACCTGACTTTCAGCAGGGCATCAATGCCAAAACTAAACCCTACATTTAATTTCCACTTCTGCTGCAGCATGTCCAAGTTTCTGGCCTGAAGACACCTTGATATGGGAAGATATTGTTTACTCGGAGACTCAAACTCACATAACAAATCAAAGACCAAACTTCCAAGCAGAAATTCCTCACTACTGATCTGTAAAAGTATAAAAGCTGTATGAACAGCTACAATCTCTCCAGTCCCCCTACCTTTTACTTCAGATACAGTTTTCTCCTTGTCTGTTATACATATCATATTTAGCAAATATTTCCTTTCTTTCAGACCTCTGTGGCAATAGATCTTCTGCATTTACTATCAAACCAACTATAAAATATTAATATCTTATTAAAGATTTAGTTGAGTCAGACATGTTTTCTGCTTCCTTTCATTTAAGGGATTGGTGGGAAAGGGTGTTATTTTGTCATTTTTTTTTTTTTCAATACCAATATCCACAGGGTATAAAACAGTACAGACATCTTCTGCTTCCTGCTGCCGACAATAATTACAGTTAGTGAATCTTACTTTCACTTAATGTTCAGAGATTGAGTACTTATCTGGGAAGGGCCTTGAATCACAAAGATTCAAAGGATTCTTTTTCCCTGCTGATCAGTGAAGAAATGGGGTCTTCCCAACTTCCAAGCTTCTTTACTAGCTCAGGGAACCAATAGGGAAAATAAGCATAAAGCAGAGCTTGAACCAGACCATTTAGTGCTGCAGTAGGACAGGCATTCTTTGTTCTCACAGGTTTTCTTGTGGGGAGAAAGGTGGCAATCAAGAGATAATTGCAGTATGATGGTACAGTATTCATACCTAGCAGGGATGCTTTGGACTAGGGCTGCCAAAACCAGAAAGGCAAGAGGCTTTTAGCTTTCCCTCCCTTGCAAGGCCCTTTGTTAGTTGTGCCATTCTTAGAGCTTTTCCTTGGAGCATGGGGAAGGGAAAGCAAGTGGGCGAGTACAACACAAGCCAAAAGAAATTATTCCTTTTCCTTCTCCTAGTGCTGCTGAGCACTGAGGCTTTTAGCTGCTGCGTCAGAGATAAAGACATATCCATCCCCTTTCCCATTTTTCCCCTGTTAGGCAACTTCAGAGGAAAAAAAATACCTGATTTTCCAGGTTTCTCTTTTGTCTGAGGTAGGAGTAGGAACTGCATTCCTTTTGGGGTAATTCAGAGCCTGCAACGCCAAAGAAAGCAGCCTCTCAGTAAGAGTGGAAGTAAAACCAAACACAGGCTAACAAAAAGAATGCAGATAGACGATCAATAGTTACCAGAAAGGTTGTGCCACAAGATCTGTTTACATAAAGCCTTAATATTGCAATATCTGTCTACAAATCCTCCCTCTGTAACCCTAGAGAAGGAAATTAAATAGGCTGGCCTGAAGTATAGCATTGGTAGGAAGCAAAATGCAAATGTCTCCAGTTGCGTCTGTACCTGGGGCCCAGTTAAGAGTGCAAGGTGCTTCTTTTTGGTAAAAAAAAGTCCATGTGTGCAGGGGAATTGCTTGTAGCCAATTCATCTGAGTCAGTGAGCTGCTAGATACAGTTTTTCTGTAGAAGGGGAAAGGGCAACTATTTGAAGTAAAGCCTTAGGGGTTCATGTGTTTGTTTTTTTACTTCTGACCCAAAGGGCAGTCACTTCTTAATAAGCCTCTAGCACGATATAACAAGGTAACAAGTGTTAAGATGCCATGTAGTTTGTGTTGATGCATGCGAGACACTAAAACAACCCGTTCTGTAAGATGAATTCAGATAACAGAAGCGAGTAGTGTATGTAAGTGATGTCTATCCCTTGTGATCTTACCATAACATATATATACATACACGCAAAGCTGAAAAAGAAGTCTCCACCTATGACAATTCAGGCCTACATGAGTCTACAGAAGACAGCTGGCAAAAACCTTCATGTGTGGAAACACACAGCTCAATTGGATGGATCTCTTGCCTATAGTTGCAGTTGTGCAAATACATCTGCAAGGAAGCAATCATACTTATTTCGAGGGTACTTCTGAAGGCAGAAGAGATACATACCCAAAGTGGTCCAGGATGCGTGCACAGGTGTGTGCACACCATCTGTATTTATTTCTCTATCTTAATACAGCTGATAACACTATTCCTTCTCAATAGGCTGTTTCCATTTTTGCCTTAGAGGATTCCCAGGAAATACATGAAAACCGAGCACAATATTCAGGCATCGTAGCAAAGAGACATATGGAGAGAGGGAGTGTTACTTTAGAAGCTGCTTTTTTTAACCAGACAAATATGGCAGCTGCTTTAAAAGAGTTCACAGGTTTGAAGTGCTGCAAATAGTCTTGAGATACAGCTCTTAAAAGGGAGTGTGAGCAGGTGGTCAAGGTTCAGGAAAAACTGCATTTGATTTTTCATCGTATATCACCTGCTTATTTCCATGGATTTGAATACTAAAACATGTGCATCATTACAAGTAATTGACAGTGCAGCACATTTATACTTCTTCTGTATCTGGAGCCAGAGGTCCCAGGATTTGGTTTCAATCAATCAAAAAAATTAATCCTTTATACAATTTATGAGACTACTGACATGTAGACAGATTTTAGAAACAGAAGAGAGTTCCACAGAAGGAAAAAAATCTCTACATGACAGATGGCAGCCATTATCACCTAATGTGCTTCTGCAAAGCACTTTGCTGAGCATGATACAGGGATATAAATAAAATGGGCACTAAGTGTAAGTAAATACCAAACCTGCTAGTATAGACAAATTAAGGCCATAGACACTACTTTTGGCCACAAAATGCCCAGGGGTTTAGTAACAGAAGATAGATGCAGTTTTCACATGTACTAGTGAGTGGGGATGAAAGCTCCATGTTGTCATTGCAGTAAACAGAGACACATGTCTGTTGTGTGCTACTGTACAAAAAAAACACAAAAAAGTGTCAGGAATCTAAACAGTTTAGCAGGACTCACAAGATAAGAGTAGAAGCAGCAAACAGACTAATATTAAAATTAAAGTATAACTTAAAGAACTCCAACAAGTATAGTCCAAAAGGAATAGTGAGATAGCAAGAGTGAGGGTCTCTGCTCAGAAAAAGAATCCAGAAAAATAACAAATTACCCATTTCTTCACTGCAATGGAAAACGACACCCCAGAACTGCGTATTAGACTGGGCAGAGAACTGACTTTCTGCTAGCTGCGCAAACATAAGCGGAAAGTTTCAATGATGATAAAATACCGACATGCAGAACACCATGTTATCAGGGTGAGGGATGTTTTGAGAGACGCTTGTAGTAAGGCAACACTTTGGGACAGTTGCCTTTAGACATAGAACTACTGATGACAGAAATCTGTGACCACTGCTCCTCACATCGCTCAAGCCTGCCTGTCATGTCCTTTGCCTTAGCAGTGTGAAGGAGACAGATAGAGATGTCTCCTCCCTGTGAAGCTTTCCCGTACTGATCATGAACATCCATCCCTGCTCCCCTCAGAGCATGTTAATCTGACTGTAGCTGCACACACAGATTCAGACACCTCAGTACAATCCATCAGGGAACACAAAAATGACAGCCCACATCGTCCAAGAAGATAGGGTTTAGTTTAGAAAATGAAATATCTTTGGTCTTTGCATCAGAGGCCCCTCAGATGGGGACTACTTCATCACCATCTTTCTTTCCTATTTGACTCTCAGTGGTTTGCTCCCACTGCTTCAGAGAGACCTCATCTTCTCATGAAATAACTGCTACAGTGTCAGAAGTTACCATGCTATGGGGAAAATGAAGTCATGGCAAATTTACCTGCATACCAGCTGTAAACTACAGCAGTTCAGCAGCTGTGCCTGAAAGAAGGGGCAGGACTTTTTTTTTTTTAAATATGGGAGAACAGCAATTCATCTTTAAAGGGAATACCTGCTATTATTTATAGGCCAAGAGTCAGGAAAAAAAGAATTAGTCAGAAATTCCTTTGTCTCCTTAAGGTAAATTCTGTGAATATAATGATGCAATTATGAAGCATTATTATTCAAATGCACAAGACCATTATAAATTGGATAATGTAGACATCCTGAAAATTACACAGGAATTAAATGCTGTTTATAAGTCATTTTGAATCTTACGTCTTATATCTTAGAACTGACAAAATCAAGAGAATCACTTTGTTGGTGAGAGCTGGTAACTATTCCACATGAGGAGATCCAAGCCCCAGAGAGTTCTCTAGATTCATGTGAAACTGAAGGCTGTTTTGAATTCAAGAAAGAGCTTTCAGTTGCAACGCTTACTGAAGTTATTCCCACTCCATGAATCTTACTTGTAGCCCTTGGCACAACACAACACCTGCCTCAACTTGAGCAGCCATATTGTGAATGAGGTCAAGGAACTGATCCAGAAAAACAAGCAGCCAAATGTCAAAATATTATTGCTGATAGCAATTTTGTCAAGTGCAATTGCTGAACACCCTCCAGTTTTGGAGAAATCAAGCTGTTAACTGTGATAGTCGAGCCTATCAACACAACCAGACAACTAAAAATCCCAATGTTTTTACAAGTGGATAGTCCTCAAATACCCTCTTTCACTTGATGTAAGGTTAGAAGTTAAATTCTAGCCTGATCCAGGCCAATGAGAAATATCCTCTGATTTCAGAGCCAAGATTTCACCCTCACATTCACAGGCACCATTTGTGATACATCAGCAGTAGATCCACATGAATTCCCTCTTCAGCTTTGAGGGAAAATAAGAAGCACCCAGAATCCCAGAGGTGTATAGAACAAAACACGAAGTTCTGGAAGTTTATGTCAACATTTTGAAATTGGTTAATGAAGCATAGAAATTTCTTAAGTGCACTGATGTAGTTTTGTCTAGGTTCTTGCTTTCCCAAAAGCATACTTGGACACAATTGTCACAATCATATAAAGTTTCAATATAGACAGAACTGGAAGAGTTTGAAAGAAAATTGTTTAAACTCTGATCAGGAGACAGTAACTTCAGAAAAATGCTCTGATTAAAAAGTGTTCTTGTCACTTCACATAATGAAGCTTCCTTGGACACCATAGTTTAAGTAACCTTAACTAATTTTCAACTACAGTAGCTTGGATGAACAATTTTCACATTACATATTTTTCTATGAAAAATTAATGTTGAATTTATGGGGTTTCTGCAGTTTGAATATGCATTGTAAAGCTGTTAGTTAAATAGTATTTTGAAACATTATGACATGCTGTGTACTACCGGCTGGAACAAATGGACCTAGACATTAAGATCACTTTCCACCCAGCCAAGAGTCAAATTAACATTCCTGCTTTTCACATTTTGGTTTAATTCATACTCTCCTGCAGCAAGTGCTTGAATATGAAGTGAACAAAAGTTGATGCCACTGAAATATAGGCTAAACCATAAAATGGTCAAAGAAATCTGGCAAACAGAAAAATGGAAACAAAAAAGAAACCCCACAACCCAGAGGAGCTAGTTCACCATTTCCAGCTAAGCCATGAGGGTTCCCATACCTCTGCCCCTGACTCCAGGGAGGTGCTTCAGAGCACCCAGATTAGACCCAAATACACCTTTCTGTGCACCCAGTATATTGTATGTTAATAGGAGACACAATAGGCTCCTCTATTCAACATTTAGAGCAGAGGTTTCTAAAATGCCTCAATGATCATTTGAATTTGAATAAGAACAGCTGTCCCAAGCCAATCCTACCCAGCAAATGTGCTAGTGAGGTGGTCTTCTCCTCAGGTGTAGCTTCACTCAGGCAAGAGGTTACAACTGTACCTGAGTTCATATCTTCCAAGTCCTTACTGAGCACCATATTCCCCTAGCTACTGTTTTAACAGTCCGTGTCTCACCTTCCCTCTCTGATTTCAAGAAAGGACACCTTCTCTGTGTCTAGAAGTAAGGCATTCAAAAGAAAATGCAAATACCAGAGCACAGCGTCCTTATCTTTCCCTAGAGAAACCAAGCGCTTTTCCCTCAAAGGATAATTAGTTTTCAGATTTTTCTGTTTACTACCTTAGTTAAATTAATACTCAGGGTGCTTGTTACTGCTTTGAATTTTTGAAGACTTTGGTGCTCTAGGTCTCTCTACTCACCATCAACAATCCTGTTACAAGGAATTCCCAAAAATCCAAAGCCACACAGCGGGTACAGCCGAGAAGTTACGGTACAGGCAGTTGCCAACTCACTGCTTTGGAAAAGCTCTCTGGAATACCACATAAGCTAGATGCTCAGTAAAACTGAACCTAATTGCATATCCTTAGATAATGGTAAATTACTATGTGGAGAGTAAAGAACTGAAATTTAACAGCAAAAGATCCAAATGACAGTTTGCCAGGCATTCCCACTATGTTTGCTTTTATGGAAACTGAACTGCATGCACTTGAAAATAACTAAGATGCTTGATCCACCATTCACATGCACACAGCTGCTGCAAATAAAGGACACTAAATATAACAGAGGGGAGGAGAAATGAACAGGAGCCAGAAGAGCCAACACTGTTTTTACTAAGATTTCCAGCTAAATGTTTATTTACATTATGTTAAGACAGTGACCAGACTTCTGCAACTGACATTGTTTTCCGTAAATGCTCTGCTTGTGCAAGTGCAGTGTGTATTGTTTCATCTGTGAAATCCACTCAACAACTCTAAGCACCTTCCCAGATAAAAGAACCTCTTACCAGGTTGCTTTCAGTACCTGAGGATACAGCAGGTTTACCAAACGTTTTAACTGAAGAGGGTATCAAGAAGCTACTTGTCCTCCTGGATTGTCCAATACCCAAAAGACCTCATCCCAGGTGTCCTTAGAAGTTCAAACAGAAAAAGCAAGGGGATAGACTTTGATGTTTCTCCCAACCTACTTCCTATAATTCTGAAAGGAATGGATCTCAATTCTGGTAGTGTTTACAACCTGAAGATGGAGGGCAAGCATGCCCAGAAACAGCCCTTGACATCTACCTTGGAAGATCTCAACCATAACTGTTTTAACACCATAAGCCTCTACTGCTCCACACAGGTGCATGCAACAGGGTGGCAATACACAGCCAAGGAATCACTCCAGAAAATAAACTGCGTGTCACTGAGACAGTGACATCAGTCATCTCCCTTAGCATTTATTTCCCAGTTAAGTTCCCCCTTTGCTATAGGGCAAGGGTGCCATGGAGAAGCCTGAGCACAGGCTGGCACAGGTACTTCCACCAGGAAGCAGCATGGGTGCTGTAACACATGGGTACCCTGAACAGCAGAATGTTCAAGTCTTCTTTTCCCACTAATCTGCAGCAGGTTCACTGAACCCAAAAATTGGGCCAGGTATTGATTGAATTTGTGTGCCACCTGAATTCTTCAGACTCAGATTTTCAGGGAATAGAAGGTGGGGTAATGCATATCAAGGAGCACTTGAAGGTAGATTTATACTTGGTCATAATTCTGAGACATTCAGAATCTAGGAATTTCATTCAGTCTCCTGTCATTTTGAATTGGATACTTTGAAGAATCTCTCAGGTTAAAGAAAGTTCCAGAATGAGAATTACATACATAAATTTAATGGGGTTCCTTTGAGCCTAGTTTTTTTGTGACACAGCAGGTACTGTTTCTTCCAGGGGATCTCTAAGACTCTGAGCACAGTGACTGGCTGGTGCTTTACAGGTGAGCAGCCATCCAGAATTTCCCCCCCTCTCCCCACCCCGTAATGAATTAACAGGCCAGGATTTAGATGATTAAATGATTTCCTGATGAGCTCTTCCAAGGACTTGGCAGATATTAATTTGTCTTCACAAAACCACTGCAAAAGTAATTTTAACCTCAGGCTTCATATAGATAGCTGAGGAAAAGATAAATTTAGAAGTCTAACCTGGGACAGACAGTACGTTTTCAATACCAGCCACTTTGAAAAAAAGAGCTTGCATGAGCTCATACAACAAGGAACCAAATCCTGACCCTATTTGACTTCACATCCTATCCATCCTGCACCTCTTTGCCTATAAACACACCTGCTCTTCTGCTCCCGCTTCTTCTTGAGGCTTCCTTCTTTCTTAGCTTTGGCCTTCCATGCTTAATTAAGCAATACCTGATCTTTCACATTGTCCTTCTCTGACTAGTCTGGACTCTTTCCTACCAGCATAGTAGCTCCTCACCACAAGATCCATGTTCAGCAGGTCCCAGCAGCCTGCTCCCTGGCTTTGATCTTGTGCCTGCCTCTGCCCACAGCGATCTCAGTTCTTGCTGCCTCAAACGACAACTTCTGCCCCAGGCACCAGCTGTGTTCCTTAGCATCCAGCTCACTGCTTTCTCCCCAGCACAGCCAAGGTTCAGGGGTGAAGAAAGTCACTCAGGTGCACTGACATGCCAGTCTACTAACCCAGATCCAAGTGTCCCCTAGCCTTGCAACCTGCGCTGCTTCCTGGAGTCAATACCATGAGAGTATGGCAGGAGAAGTTTGTCCATTTCTAATTAAGAGGTCTGTCTAAAGATAGTCTGTGCAACACATCCTTGTTTTCATATTAGCCACAAACACGGTGGCGCTGATAGAGAGACTGAGAACTGACAACAAATTCCATGACACACATCTGTCCTTGTACCACACACAGCCTCACAGACACTTATCAGCCACTTTATCAGACAACTACAGAAGATTTAAAACCACAAAGCACCTCTAGGGCTGCACACTGCTAACGTGTAGCTCAAGCCATGTTTGGGCTTACCTTTGCAGGCCTCAGGACTCTGAAGTAGTGAGCTGTTCCCCAAGGGAAGGCAAGCCAGCAGCCAAGGACAAGCCCAGCACAGGCTGGACTCTCACTGATGGGCACAGTCCTACAGAAGCTGGGGCCACCAGCCAGAGGTGGGTGCTGGTAACCAGGTCCACTGACAGCCCTAGGCACTGAAAAGGCAAGGATGGACTGGATCCAGGGAATCCAGCCAGGAGCAAAGGAAACAGGTCCAGAAACAAGACTGTAGACAAGTCCACACGATGGGATCTGCCCAGGAGATACACAGCAAAGCCAGAAGGTCTATCCAGGACAACAGCACAGGAGACAGCCACACCTACAATAAAGCTCAGGTTAGAACAAAGGGCCCAAGACAGAGCTTAAATAGGGCTTCTGGGTGGAGGGTGTGGGTGGAGGTCCCAGGTGAAGCTATTAAGGCCATTAAGACTTGTTAAAGCCCATAGGGCCCTGAAAAATGAGCTGGAACGTTTCAGTTCTCCAGGTGAGAGTTTGGGGCAATTCTGCAGACTTCTCTAGGTGGCACCTGTGGCATACAGGGTGGCCATCCACACTGTTTGTATGTCTTTGTGTATTGGCTCCTGTGCTGGGTGGAGGATTTGTCCTGTTGCCATGTTGTTGTCATCCCCCCGCCCCCGGCCCCGGCAAGCTGGTTCCTGCTGCAGTACTCACCACAATGTACACAGATAAAACATTTGCACGTAGTCAGGAGAAGAGATGCAGAAAC
>JAHREE010000286.1:1190659-1225242 GCA_033628505.1 Tringa tobata
GAATCTGGCTCCTGGTCATCACCGAGTCCAGCCTGGGACCTTCCCTTGTGCCTGCTGGTGACGTGATCGTCCTGGGAGCTTGATACGGTTTTGTATATACTGTATACTTTTATTTTTTTCCTTTTCCTTTTATTATTATTATTTATTATTTCATTATTTATTTATATTTTCATTAAGTAGTTTAGTTTTTTCTAAACTTTTTTTTTTTATTATTCCTTTTTCTTTCCCCCCCTTTCCTCTTTCCCTTAGGGGGGGAAGGGAGGGGGCCATCTGTCGTTCTGGTTGGTCAATTAGGTCAAAACCATGACAATTGAACGTGTTTGCAGGTGGCAAAACAGTTTCGATGTCAGTTCTGTCATGGCTCTGTCCACCATCGAGAAGCACAGGCCTTCAAAGATCTGTGGGAGCCTCAAAGAGACAGACAAAGTGAGTATGTGTGCGTGTGTTCACATGGGTGGGGGATAGAGAGCGGGGGAAAGCACTCAGACATCTCCGTCAGAGTTGGAATTTGGTGTCCAGGATCTGAATAAGGCTCACACTACACGTATATCATCACAGCTTTTATGCTTGCAACTGCTCAGAACAAAAAGCATTTTCTAATTCCTCTTATCAACTGCTGAACTACAGCGTCCTCCAAAAAGCACATGCCCTGCCCCCCCCCCCTTCGTTTTGTTTGTCTAAAAATACAACCATGATCATCTGGGATGTAGCTGCAAAGCATAAATTAATGTATTTCCATAGCATCAAAGAGCAAGACACACATAACAGAAGGATGAACTGTGTGTACTAGTCAGAGACAGCTGCTGCTCCAGCCTGTTCCGATGGCTGGGTTGGCACAGGCATCAGCGACTACTGCGGATGTGTCTGTAAGGAGCGTTTTTTACCAGGTGAAGGATGCAGAGCTGAAAAGGCGGGTCAGTCCAACACAGAAAATAAAAGCAAACTTTTTCTGAGAGCCAGAAGTCAAAGAAAGAACCTTTGGGCTCTCTTCCTACAAGAAATGCAACTTGCCTGCGGTATCGCTCTGCACAATGGTGCAATCATACTGTCCGCTGTGGATGTTCTTACAGGTTCAGTATAGACTTTCCCTATCAATTACATGTTATTTCTCAATGTTTTTTCCCCCTCACACTTAGGTAGCATGAATAGGAATACAAGGCTGCCACATTCTGAAGGCCAAGGCTTTTCAGATAGCTCCTTCATCTCTAAAATATTGACATTTTTGATCGTCGTTTCCTCCATTCACCAAACTTATTGTCAGTGAACCCCATATCATTATTTCCATAGTTTCTTTCCACTTTACTCATGCCATCTCCTTTACTGAGCCCTGCCTCCAATGCAACAGATATTCTCCAATATTTGAAACGGGTATTTCTCCATAGTCCACAAATACTGACCCATTTCAGCAAAATACTCCTTCCTCTTCCCCATCAGGAGTCTCTGAATAAATCCCAGCTAGTGGGGTCCCCCTGTGTGTGTATTTCAGTTGCAAAATCCTTTTTCCATAGAACTGCAAGCATGTAAGAGTAGACCTCATGGAGTATGTCTCCTCAGGTATATAGATCCCTGTGGTTTTTCTCTTTTTCCCAGATTTCCTTTGAAGTAACCTCCCATTAAATACCTTTGTTCTACTGTTTTCAGGAATTCCTCATCCATTTACTCTCTGATTCTCCTTATGCTAGACTGCTTATGCAACACCCTTTTTTCTGAAGGGCAAGAAACCTAAAAGCCTTGGAAAAAAGCTTGTTTAATAACTTTTTTACCCGTTCTACAAGTCTTTATTTAAAAACAAGCCCCACCCAAATTAGACTGAGAGAAAAACCAAAGCAACATCTTCAAACTCCTGATTTTAATGATCAAACTAGGTGTGGGATGTTGCTGGAGTGCGGAAAAAAGAAAGATCTAATTGCAGTACGGCGTGAGACAGGTCAAAAGGCAAATCGGAGGAAATTGAGGGAAAGAAATGACAGAACCAAAGAAAATAAAAATGAATGGGTTTGGCTGAAAGGGAAGTGGGGATGGAAGGAAAGCTAAGACGACTGGTATAGTATCAGGAAGAAAACCTCAAAGTTCAGAGACACATTTAAACATTTTTTGGCTTGCTGAAACCTAAGCATCCAAACCCACTGAGTTAAGTATTCTAATAGAAGACATATTCCCTGTGTAATTGCAAGTGACATGTGGACAAAACGTGACTTTCAAAGTAATAGCTCTTGTAAACCATTTAATCTTTGCTTTATTAAAGGCAAAAAGGGGAAAAAGTAAAATGACTGTCAGGGAAGGAGCACTGTTGTAGATGGCATTTAAACATCATGAGCCTCATGGATGAGTAATGCGTATATTCAAGAGCTGCTGCTGAATACAGTACAAAGGCTATTTCACACTTCTGTGACCTTTTTGCTGAGGGAGCTGCTATTTTACTTCTCAATAATGAGATTTCTTTGGTGCTCAGAAATTCAGATTGAATTGGGAAAGCCACAGGAGCCCTGATGCAAGGTGTTTTTACTAAAAGAATTATCCTTGCATTTTATTAGTGAAAGATCAATATTAAATTAGCTTTTGCATTGAAAGAATGGTGCTGTTGCTTTGCAGCAGGCTATCACTTCATGTCACACAAATCAATACCTTACCATCAAGAAAACCCCTGACAGCTATAAAAGCAGCTTGAAAAAAAAGATTCCCAAATGATCCTTGGTTGTTTTATCTTCCCAGAAAATAAGTGAAAGAAAGGTACTTTATCCAAGAAATAAACTACAGTCAGATGGGAACACTGACTTCATTTCTGGCACTGCAACTTCAGCCTAAACACAAACCAACAAAACCGCCTGGAAGTATGAAATGATGTCAGTGGATCCTATTGAGCATGCGCTGACATCAGAAAATGCCAGCAGATGCCCTCTGGTACTTTTGTTGCCAGCTTCAGTAGGAATGGTTTCTTCTCCTGACTCTCCGCTTGGGTTTGAAGCACACAGGCAAAGCTACGTGCAGAAACGTGTTTTGTGTCTGCACATGCATTATCTTATTTTCCTCATACCTCTGTTGTACGCTGGACCCAAAATCAAGCTGTAATAAATGTATTAGTGAAATAACACATATTACTGCATGATTTTGAGGTCATTTGCTGTAGGGAATTTACATTTAACTTACCACGTTTCCCATCTGTACAAAAGGAACTACGCTTTCATAATTCCTGTAGGTTTTCTTGGGATTTAGTTCTGGAGGGATCGGGAAGTACTCAGGTATTCTTAGGAGAAGACCCATGTAAATTCCAAAACAGGACGCATTTGACACACTTCTGATTTTTGCTGTTCAGAAAAAGCATGTTTGTTCTGCCCATTTCCCTGAAAAATGTACTACTTAAATATACTTTTAAGCAAGAATTTCTTTAAAACTACTTTATATGGGTTTGTACAATCAGCTTTGGGAATTGATGGGGGTGCCACTGTCCTTGGTGCCACTTGCCCCTCTTTGTTCACCTCTCAGCATGCACTTGTGGGGATGAGAATATCTCCAAAGCATGGAGAAACTGGGCAGCACAGCAGTGGCACCAGCAGAAGCAAGGAACAGACAGCAATGCCAACCTGCCGTCTCCATTTCACAAGACAAAATTGTATCAGCACAAGTTTTGAATAAGGGAGTCTGTGTCCACCCAAACCACACTGGAAACACGTTCAGAACAAGGTGCAAAGCCAATTGCCAGCGCAGCCCCAGGGGATAACATCCCCTTGACACACCATTACATCAGTGATGCTATCAGCCAGGTCATAGGTGGCCACCACTAAAATGTTTGCTAATGCATTTTGATTTAAATCTCCGTTAGACTCTCCTGAATATTTTATGAAGGGAGCTGAAAAGTTTTAATTAGATCTCAAAAGCAACATTCACTTTCTGACTCTCTCTCTAGTAGCTGCTGTTACAGTGGACTCCTGAAACATGGCTGAATATAAGCCAGCGGTGTGCCCAGGTGGCCAAGAAGGGCAAGAGCATCCTGGCTTGTCTTAGAAATAGTGTAGCCAGCAGGACTAGGGAAGTGATTGTCTCCCTGTACTCAGCAGTGGTAAGGCCACACATCAAATATTGTGTTCAGTTTTGGGCCCCTCACTACAAGAAAGACATTGAGGTGCTGGAGCATGTTCAGAGAATGGCAACAAAGCTGGTGAAGGGTCTGGAGAACAAGTCTTATGAGGAGCAGCTGAGGGAACTGGGGTTGTTTAGCCTGGAGAAAAGGAGGCTGAGGGAAGATCTTATTGCTCTCTGCAACTACCTGAGAGGAGGTTGTGGCAAGGTAAAGCTTAGTCTCTTTTCCCAATGTCATGGTTTGAGCTGAGATGACCAATGACAACACAACAGACACTCTCCCCCACCTCTCACTCTAAGGTGAGGAAGAAGAGAGATAAAGAGCGTTAGGAGTTTGGGAAAAAACAAAACTAGAACTACTTTAATGAAATATTAATGATAAAATAAAAAAGGGGAAAAATGAAATAGCTATAATATATAAAAAACCGTAGCAAGCACCCAGGAAGCTGTCACTGTCAGGCACTGGGAAATTTCCAGACTGTGGATTCCAGAACACACTAATGGGGATCAAAGGTAGACAAACCAATAGGGCCATCCTTGGGCATCAGTCATCAAAGAGAGCCATTCCAGAAGCAACTCTCAAAGAGGAGACAACCTGACCCCCTTTCATCCCTCAGTTTTTATACTGATCATGGCAGATGGGATGGAATACCCTATTGGTCAGTTTGGATCATCTGACCTGTCCACTCCTGCCCACAGGTGTAAGCTCTCCCTCCACAGGGTAAATAACCAAGTCAGCTGACCCTGGTTGCCACAGCAACAAGTAAGAGCAATAGCATCTCTCACTGAACAGAAAGTTGGCTCTCCTCCACCTCAAACCAGGACACTCAAGTAACAAGCGATACCACAAGAGGAAAGTTGCTCCAGGGGATGTTTAGGATGGATATGAGGAAAAATTTTTTCACTGAAAGGGTCATCAAGTATTGGAATAGGCTGTCCGTGGAAGTAGTTGACTCACCATCCCTGGAGTGATTTAAGTTGTGTAAATGTGGCACTTTAGGGACATGGTTTAGGGTGGATTTGGCCATGTTAGGTTCAAGGTTGGACTCAATGATCTTAAAAATCTTTTCCAACCTGAACGATGCTATGAGAGCTCCTGACAGCTTGAATTACCTGCTGAGTTTGTAACATCATAAGATTCAGCAGTTAAAAAGTGATGCAAAACGTTCTTAGATATGCATATAAAGGTTATGTTTACTGTGAAATTTGGCTTGGTAGTTCTAACCAGGAGTAGAGTTAAACTACAACTTAATTCTTATCATATTCAACCATCTTGTGTGATGCCTAGTGTCATGAACTAATGACCGCATGCAGGTTTGGAATCTGATCTTGTGGCTAACATGCAGAGCTGACCCAGGAACAAGAAATGAGTGCCTAAAGTCAGAACATGAATCTGCAAGATCTGAGCCAAGATCTGCATGAATGCTTGTGTTACTCCCTAACGTAAGCAACCAACTTTGGAGGAACTGGTCTTGGGTGCGTCAAGGATAAGCTCTCTGTTGGAGACAAAATGCAGATCACCTCATCCAGAGATACCTTAAGGACATCCCCCAGGGGAGAATTTCCTGAATACACATGAACTGAGCTAACTCCATCCCTTTGGGTAGGATATGGCGTAATGGTGCTGCCCTTAGGCTAATGAGCCCTGCTTAAGGCACAGCTATGTGGACCAAAGAAGGCAGAAGGGTTCCCCATAATGTACCAACACCTTCCCATACAGTGCAGGGCCACACATCTGTACGATGCAGTATCACGATGTGCCACGAAGGCAGTCTGGCTACATTTAGGTTGTGCTACCTCTCAATTAAGAAGCCCTGAAGAAAGGCAAGATCTGGCTGCTTCCACCTGGGGAACTACGGTGGTCATTGCTAGCTAAGCATTTTTGCACTACCTAGAATATGTGCATGCTCTTTGAGGCAAGGCTAATTACTCTAAGTAGACTACCGTGTTAATTCACCTGTGTTGCTCTAAGACCTGAACTTGCACCTCCACCCAGCATGGGACCTGAGCATAGATACTAATTCAGGGCCTTGCAAGGTGAGTAAAGGGACTGATTAAAACCTCCTTCATATCTATGCATTTGGCATAGGTATATATATCTATTTGCCCTGAGAAAAACTTGAACTCTCACATTTCTGCTGGTTGTTGATGTTACTCAAGACTTTGTGTTTGCCAACATTGTATTTCATCTCCCCAGTAACCAACTAGAAACACATGAAAAGACCTTCCATTTCTGAAGAAAAGATCTCAGATCAAAGCGGTACAATTATCATCCAGAACATCTTGCCTGCCAAAAGGAAGTCACCCTAATTAGTAAGTTTACGCTACAAATCCTGTGCTTGGTTTCCTGTCATATGACCTTTATTAGCTTCAAAATATTGCCGTCAAGGGAAACTTTCAAAGCTGACACCTTCATGAATCTCAGAGGAGAGGATTTGAAAATGCCATGAGTCTTGTGCCACTTTCTCCCTGGACGTTGCTCCAGCACAGCCCTTAAGTAAGCTCATGAGTCTTCTCTCATGTCATCCTTCCATAAGGGTGCCCTTAAAGCCCTTGTCTTTAAGGTACTACTGATTAAAGCAATGTAAATGAGCATTCAGCAAGACCCAAGAGCCTTTTCAAGGATAATGTACTATTAAAATAATATTCTTCAATGTGGAAGAATTCCTTCCAAGAGCGGCTGGGTAGGAATTGGAGAGGAAACAGAGGCTCAGCGATGATCCCTTATACTGCCTCTTTATTAATGGTGTATATGAATCTGCATATATGAATAAGCTGCTGCTCACAGTCTGCTTACCACAACTCCAGGCACCCACTAAAGAAACGGGGCAACAATATGCTCATACAGACACTGTTAAAAATTTTCTGCTCCTGCGAAGGAGGCTCAGGGACAAAGCTAAATTCGAGATCAGGCAGATCGGCGCTATGGATTCAAGCTTTCTAACTGCATCAATGGTTCTAAGAAAAAAATAGTGCAAGCAAACACTGCAAGGGTACATCCAAGAGCCAGCGAAATCCAGCTCCTGCCTGTAAGAATCCAGCTCTGCTGCCTTTCCACCTTGTATCTAAATTTTGAAGCCTGTTTATATGCAAAGCTCCTATCAATGTGCAACGCCACCAGCACCAAAGGTGCAAAGGAATGAACATTAATGCAATTTTGATTAGCAGAAAGCATCGCCTGCCAACTTGAATAATCTTAAAAATTATTTTCCACTTACAAATATTATGAAAGACATAGAGGTGGACAAGCCACTGATAGCAGAAACTAGCCTCAGCCTGGCTTACATGCTAAAATGACAAAAATTTATCAGAAATGAGTGCAGAAAATGAAAGAAAGGACATTTTAATGATGCCAAGATCCCTCCCCACCCCACTGCCACAGAGTCAGCCATTCAGCTCATATGTGTTGCTGTGACTCTAGTGCCTGGACTGGGTGACACTACTTCCTAACCAGACAATAGATTTAGCTCCATATTTACATCTGTGCTTTTTCCAACTTTCAATATTAAAACAGAAAAGAAAAGCTTGCAAGCAAAACACACAATTTCTCATTGTAAAGGTCAACATTTCAGTTGGGTATGAATGTGTGGAAGTGTTCAGTCTGGTAAACAATGTCTTTATCACCAATTCTACACTACGACAACAGAGAAGTTTGCTGTGTAAAATATTGTGGACTGAGGTTTCTCTAATATAAATTTAAGAAGAACAAATTGTTTACAAATGTATGTATGATGGAGTTTCAATGCCTTTGCTAGAGTTCATTAATTTTTTTTTCCTAGCACATATGATTAAATACCTACAAGCATGAGACATTTAACCAAGATGTCAAGGGCAAATGTGGAGACACATTATGGCCCTTGTCCAGTCACTTAAGAGGCAGATAAATACCTATCTTTCTGGGTTCATGTGCATGAACTTCAGAGAAAGCCCAAGGCAAAAAAACTCCCCATGTGAGCACCCCAACTAGGTGAAAAACCTTAGACCTACTCACAGCCTCAGGTGAACCTCGTCCAGGTAGCAATGTGCACAGCACAAATGGAAAGGATGCAGAGTGGCAGTGGACCTTGAATGCACCTCCTGGTTTATGGGATACTGGCATAACTGAATTCATATACAACATGGAAGAGAAGAGTGCACAGAGGATGCTGAGAACAGTGGCTACAGTTTTTATGGCTTCAGAGTCTGCACCGAAGCTACAGAGAGTGCTCTTTACCAGCCAGGATTCCCTCTTGGCCATGGAAATTCCCAGAAAGAGTTCTCTCTTCCATGGGGAGAGCTGATGCCATACCAGAACTCATGTTTGCCGGAGGGCTGGCTGGAATGGCTCTGGGAGGTGCTATTCCCATTTGATGTGAACACATGCTACACTCCAGCAGTGCTAATGGGGCTACGGCACAGTTATCTCCACCCTGAATATAAGATCATTCCAGCCTGGGCCAAAACCCAATAGTAAAATGGTGGGTTTTTTTAGGGCATAACACATTATTCCGTGCTCCTGTATGTCTTGCAGAAACTCCCTGGGACTCCTGATTTGCAANCATTATTCCGTGCTCCTGTATGTCTTGCAGAAACTCCCTGGGACTCCTGATTTGCAAATCTGTTTACCACAGTTCATGTGGATGCCTCTATGACTGACTTCAGAAATAATAATAAATAAATCAGATTTTTTTGTTTTTATTCTATAAGGCGAAAAAGAAATATTTGCATGTGTGAAGCACAAATTATCTGTACTTCAGTTCCAAATATTTAATGATCTTGGAATTGGGCAACACTGGAAATGCATACCAGTAAGACAAACCTGGAATATTAGCTGTCTGGCAATGATGGGGTTGGAAACTCTGCACAAAAAGCAAAACAACTGAAATGTAGAATATGAGTCACATAACAGGGTTCATTTGAGAGACCTTCTGGATACCACATGGAGAGTTAGTGATTTTTAGCACTGTCTGGTATGGTATTCCCTCTTCTAAATTTCTGCTTTAAAGTTCTAAACACCAGCTGGGGAGATAGATGTGACCAGAGCAGTAATCTATAGGAAAAATACCTCACAACTAATAACCCTCAAATAACTGTTCCAGAACACAGATAAAAAGGCAATTATATAGAGAGGAAGGAAACCTAAGTTATATCAGTCAGGTATAGGCTAGATGGAACAGCTGATGCCATGAAATTTTAGGTTTCATTCCAAAACCCTCATGTGTGAGGAGCTGTGAATTATCATTCCTTTCCATCTTAGAATTTTACAGCTTTTAAGAAATGCTGCTGTGACCAAAGCAAAGAAGGGCATGTCTGAAAGTGCTAAATGCTGTGTTCTTTCCCAAGTGAAATATTGAGTGTCAACATCCATTGCTCACTTACCTCTTAGTCCCATGAAATATTTACCAAATAAAAACTTTGCTTTTGCTTGACCATTCCACTTCCCTTCTTCATTTCATTGTTGTCCTGGGCTGAGAGACACAGGACTAACTTTTCTTCTAATGCTGGGGAAAATTGCACTTTTAGAAGACTCTAGTGTCTGAATTTGTGAAAATATTTACTTTATAGCCACCCAAGCTCTGTGGGATTCAAGGTCTTGGTGTTTTCGAGCCTTGCCAGGTGCAGGGACAAGGAGGAGCAAGGCCTGGGCATTTGACCCAGGCTGGCCAACAGGATTATTTCATACCGTGAACGTCACATTCAATATCAATTAGAAAAGTTTGCTGCATGAGTCTCTCTGCCTTGATGGCCACAGTCCAGACAGAAATCCTGGGCCCGGTGCCAGAACTCTGAGGCCTTCCCTTCCTCCTGAAGCCATTGCGCTGGCAGTGTCCGCCATTTGCTGTCCCTGCTGGGAGTGCGCAGCTTCCTGCTGAGAGAATTGGCTGAGTATAATTCTTGTATATCTTATATCAGTATTGGGACTAATACTGGTTCTTTAGTATTATTGTTAATTATTTAGTCTCATTCTATTAAATCTATTTATATTTCAACCCTCATATTTCTTTGTGTTCCTTGATTCCCCTTTCTGGGTGGGGAGGGGTCATCAGATGATAGAATAATTGTCTGAACGACAATAAATTGTTATGGGTTTTCTTAAACCATAACAATTACACTGATACAGTCCTTTCAAGGTAGAGGGCAACACCCTTTACATACACCATGGGTATGTCAAAGGAACACGATTCATGTTGCAAAACCATTAATTTCTTTGGTGTTCATGCACTGGAGCACTGCTTTTAATCTCATGACCAGATAATATGTTTTAAAGGATGTGCTTTATTTGGTTGAACAGTGAGCAGTACTGACTGAGCAGCTCTTCAATTTTTAATTTTCTTTTCATGGTGCAATATTAGGTGCAAGCCTTTTTCACTGAAAGGGAATTCAGACTTTGTTCTGAAGGCAGAAACATTAATTTCTTCCTGGGCATATTGTTGCCCTTTATTATATGTTGGGATTCGCAAACATTAATTGATCTTTACAAGACACCTGTGACATAAGAAAGTATGATTGGTTTTGATTTCTAAATGGAGAAAAAAAAAAGTTTAAAATAATTTAAGGTTAAAATATACCTACGCAGGTGCCTAGAGCACACCTGTGACATGAAAAATTTGCTTATTGTGATCTGCTCTCAGTGGCTCAGTGGTACAAGTAAATAGCTGACCATGACCGTTTGTGGGTGCATCAAAACCTCTCGAGTAAAAGTCTTGCTGTTGTGGTTTTGACACACTAAACAGGGGGAGCAATGCCCAAATGCTGAGGAAGAGCCTTCATCAATATTAGGATAATGCAGAAAAGAAGCATTCTTGTAAAACCCCCTCATCAATAATCTGAGAGCACATTTGACACAGTGCAACCCACCGGACAACGCTGAAATAACAAGATGAGGAAAGAAGGCTCTTTCTAAAAAGCCACGCAGAACAAACATGCAAGACAAAGGTAAAGGTGATAAAACAGCATGCAGGCTCAGGTGTAAAATTCTGATATATTCAATGGGATAAAAGACGCCTGTCAAAACTGGTGTCATCCAGGCATGACTCAGTCAATCCCACCTGAGGACTGGCATTGCAGGACACTGGGGCTCTGCAGGGACCTCTAATATTTCCATTGGCCTTTGGTCATGCTCTACTTGACTTTTTTTTTCCATTTTCAGAAATCTTAGTGTTTCTCCTAACAGCTTCAAAACTAGATCCAGATCTGATTCTCCTGTAAAGTTAAGGTATTCAGAACAAAGAATTAAATCACAGTGCAGGTGAATCAGTGGAAATATTTAAACATCGTTTCACCCAGGATTTTGTGTTGCTGTCTGGGGCTGACCTTGCCAAACTCCACACATGAACAGCTAATTAATGGAAGACCCCCCCTCCCTCAACAACACAGAAATTAAATGCAGATGGTAAAAGGAAGGGTCTTTTAGACCCAGGAGAATAAAAAGATTTTCATTAAGTAATATCCTCAATGGAAAACAAAGGTAAATATAATGATGTCTATGGCCCTTTTGTATTAATTTGCCAGTTACTTCCATGGTTCTGCTTTAACTCCAAGTATATTAAGTTCAAATGTTCAGATATTTTCCAGCTTTTATTCCACTGCCATGATATTTCAGTTCTAATAATTTAAATTCACCGTGTTTTGTCTGGACTTGCAAATAATCTAATTAGAGAAACACAAACAATCCCAGTGACTTATATAACTTAGCAACCATCATTGCTTCTGAAGTTCAGCTGCTCACAATGAATTACTCACAAAACATTCACATGGAAAACTTGTTTTGAAGAAGTACACAAATCATTTCAGACACCCAATCTCAGCTCTTCATGATCAGTTCATAACGGAAGCAGACACAATTAGACAAATTGTTCATTATAAATTATTCACTCAGCTCTACACTTGCTAATCTAATGTCAATTGATGTTTCCGTGTGAAAGGAGGAAGAAATTGCACTTTGTAGACTGACTAGCTTCAGCCATTGTATACTATTTGTTGTGATTTATGACAGCTTTGCATCAGCAGGTGCCTGAACTATAAATTGAGCCCAATCCCCCATTCACAGTCCCTGACGCCTGGAGGTGATACAGCTATGACATGCTGATAGAAACTCAAGATCCCAAATACATTACAGCTAAATAAAATGTGCATTACTCTTGTAACTTAGAGGATAAATTGGCTTCAGAGGATATTATCTCTTCTTCCTGCCAGTGATTAATAGCTACTTTTCTTTTTTCCAGCAAGTTGCTACTATTTTTTGAAATCTGATTTGAATTAAGAACTACCTTCCAGAGGGGATGAGGAGCAAAGCTGTCTTCTATAGGAAAGCAGTTGTCAGAGTTCAAGTAGCAAGTCCTGCAGGCATTCAAAACAGCAGAGAAGGCAACAGATCAACTGGAAAGCACTGTGCGTAAATAGACTGAATAGGCTATTTATTTTATTTATGCCTATAAACAGATGCATATGCATATGGAAATGAAAACAGTAGTCTGATCCCTCTGCAGCACGATATTTAGCCTATCTTTCACAGACTCTTTCTACAAACAAACTGGGCCCAGTGAGTTTGGTTCCCAGTCACAGGGCTTCTTCAATTTTCCTCGAGATGTTGAAGATTGTTATTAGAGACTGACACATCGAACTCCAAAGTTTTCTTGGAGAAAACACTAAGAATGTCTTTATGAGTTGGCTTTATGAAACACCTGAGCCTACCTCACACATCCATCACATATTACCTATGGCTGGAACAGGAAGGGGTGGGCAGCAGATGTTCAAAACAACCCCCCTCTGCTCTTTCCTGAGCAGCTGACAAAAGAAAATTTGAAACATCCTAGTGAAGTTTGGTTTATCAGCTTAATGGCTATTTCACCACCTATAGAGTAATCCTGTCTCGCTCATTGCTCAAAAGGTTAACAACAGATAGATACCATGGCTTGTTAAATAGAAAATATTCTTTATAAAAATTTGCTCTATTTGTTATCTCCCCCGCACAGAGAGTGGAGGGAGCCTGGAGGGTGCTGATAAAAAGGGTTGTGCTATACAAATGAATGGAAAGGTGCTGTGCCCAACCTTTAAAACTTGTCACTCAGACTAAGCAATTCATTGTGAAGATAAGCTATTTCTATGAAGGCCATTTAAAGGGGGAACGCTTGAATACTCTTCTTTTTCAGGAAGGCTAGAGAAGAGAATTGAGGCATATTTGAGGAAGATGTGGAATGAATACAAACTGTGTGGCCAAAAGTCAAGATATTGTTTGTATCATCACTGCTCCCCTTTTTTCAGCATAGGCCTCATCTCTTAAGTGAATTAATCATTTTTAGTCACTTCATACCAAACTGAAATGCTAATTTCCTGAAAATACTATACATTTTAGAGGTGTGAGAAAGGGTTTTTAATAAATTTCAACTTTACCTTTCATAAAGAATAAGCATCATATATTCTAAAGAACTTGTAAGTTTTTCACTAATGTGCTGTGACCACAGTACATAATTTTATTCACATAAACAAATGGTGTACATTGCAAATCCCTACTGGGCAGTATCAGATTGTGCCCTTTGCTGGTCTTATCCACTGTATTGAAAGCACTAAGCAGAATTTGACCTGTTGTCTGTCTATAAAATATGAAACTTGAACACCGGTCTCCAGTAATTGTAAAGCACCAATGCCAAGTCATTTCAGACTTGTTTGTTTTTCCACACGAGTATCCAGATCCTCAGCAGAGTAAGTGCAACAAAGTTATTGAACACCACTTATCACCGGAAAGGGATCTGACCTAAGATCTTAGCAAGAACACCTAGGAGTAAGTAATATTTACAGCATCTATATGATCTCTTTTAAATGCAGCCGTCCAGCAGATCTGTAAAGATATTTTCCCTGTTCCTCTGAAACTACCGCAAGACCTTTACAAAATAAGTGATTGTGCACATTCAGATGTATTAAGTATCTATTTGCTACGTATTTGATTATTTTCTGCACTGTTCTCAACACTGTATTGCCTGTTCTGAATCTGCAAAGACCATGACTGTTCGATCTCTGCTGTTTACAGATATCCAAACCTCAGCCTTGCTCCCCAGCCTTGAAATCAATGGCAAAACACTGAATCACGGGGAGGGAATTTAGCTGGCCTTGCACTGGTGTGCCAACACTCACAGGAAAAGGATATCCCTTAGGCAAAGGCCTTCAACTTGTGAAAACCCCATACCGCGTGGGACTCCACTGCCTATAAATAACGAGGCTCTAGACAAGCAGAAGAATGTGGAAGGGTAATCTGTTTTCAAGACTGGAAAAGAAGTAACAAGAAGTGTGCTCTTTGCTAGTTAAGTATTTTGAAGAGAGAAAATGGAGGGGCACATGGTTAACCTCTAAAGAGCTATCCTCTGCCTGACTTTGTAGTTAAAGCCGCGTACTTACCTGACTTAGGATGTACTTGTTCAGCAATACCCCATCTTCACTTTCTTGTCTTCAACAGTCTGGTGAGCATAATCTGTTTCTTTCACATTTATTGTCAGTTCCACTTTCTGGCTTATATGGATGAACTCCTTTATCCATTCTTGTAGTTCTTGTCTGCTTTGCACAGAGAAAAAATGAGATCCAGGAACCTGAAATGATTCAGTTATGTTATTTCTTCTACATTTTCTTTTTGTTTCTAAAACTCCCAACTCTTTGCAAGAAAAAATAGTTCAATATTTCAATATTTTTTTCTCTAGAAAGCCATAAACCTTAATTTAGCAGAACAATTTCAAATATAATGACATATTTTATGTCCAATAACAGAGAATTCATTTCAGATGCTGAAAAGCAAATATACCTACATTTAGAGAGAGAAGAAGAGCTTATTAGACATATTTCAGTGGTCCTATCATGACTGTATATAGGCAGCTCCCAGTCTATTTTCAGAGTCACTCTGAGAGGAAAATGAGTAGGATTTCCACTTCACAGTCAGAAATCCAAGATCCAGACAAGATAGAAAGTTCTTTGTATGATGTAGTTTGGTCTGCTGAGTCTTTCTGAACACTCAGTGTAGAGAGACAGCCTTTCTTCCACAGGGCAAAACAAAAAAAAGTTAGGATCCTGCTTTTCATTGTCACTGAAGAAACTTGTCTTCCCTCCATGATTATGAAGGAAAATTTGTCCTTCCTGAAGCAAGCAGGTGCATAGACTGAGGTGTTCAGAGTATAGTAAGTGCCAAAAATCACCATTGAAAAACTGAGAAGTAAGAGATGAAATTGAGATTCCTTTGCATGTCTTCTGTACATCTGGCTTGGCTTGCTAGCTCTTTTGCTAGGGAACCATTGACTGACGTTGTCTGTCCCCGGTGCTTAATGAGGCCTGGTCCTTGTCCTGTAATAACACAAATAATGAATAATGGACCTACCAAAGCAGAAAAGTATAATTTTCAGAGACGCAAGACAGGCAGATGTGTCTAAGGGACCTGGAGCAATCCCAGATAGGTTAGCCCTAAATGCAGGAAGATTCTCAAATGGGGAGAAAGAAAATATCTCTCCTGTGTAACTTTGTTGAACTTATGTCTTGTTATACCTGTCTTACTGTTCCTACAGAATGGTGCATAATCTCGTACTAATGCCTCCTAGCCTTTTGGGAATGCTCTAGATACCTGGCAGATGGTGGACAATGACCATGGAAGTGTTGAAATAAGTGTTTTCAAAGCTCTACACACAAAGATACAGATACAGAAATGTTGTACTTTGGAGGTTTGTAACACTGAGATCATTTAAGAATAGCCATCCACTTCCAGGCAATTATACCAGTCATTCTACTATTTATTGTGCATTTCTAGTGATTAATCTACATCTCTGTTGGTAGGAAACTGTCTAAGTAACAAAAAAACTGGCTCTGTAGGGAGTTTTGCATGAAAGTCTGCTCACAGACAGAACCTGCCGACAGCCTTCTAATCTCAGGAGCAACTTTGGTCTTTCAATTATTTCACTGCTAAACAGGAAATTAATTTTCAGAGCTCCAGTAATTTTATCTATTCCTTGCAAGAAGTGTTGCTGGGTTGGGTTTTTTTTTTAACTTAAAATAACACATTAATTCCTTTGTGTATCATGGCAATGGTACAACTTTGGTTTGGTTTTTTTTTTTTTACTGGCATAAATCTATTAAGAAATTTTCATGTGAAATGTGTGTTGAGTGCCTTACAATGCATCAATGAGAAATCACTGCAGGTCTGGGTTATAAATGATTGCTTGAGGAAATGAAAGTAGGGGTGAAAAACTAAAGAGACTTTCTAATGTAGGTCTAAATAAGCAGTGATAACTCACCCATTTGGGACTAAATTAAGGTTACTCTATGTATAAAATATAGCAAAATGAGCTTATATTTAAAGAACTTTACAGGAAGAATCTCACTAGTGGTTCTTCAGTGGGTCACCCACAGGAAGATATGAAAGGCTTACACGGCCACAGGTAATGACACATATTTGTAACTTCCACAGTTTTTTACAGCAGAAAAGTGTTTCCTCCCAAGGGTACAGCGAATCCTCTCAAGACTGTTCTAGACATTTCTTCCACAGGCTCAAAATGCTGTTTCCACCCTCCCTTCCCACATAGAATGACACTTCTTTTCCCAGAGAAGGAGTCATCCGAGCTACTGTCTTTCCAGATTGGTGGGAAAGGAACACAAATCATTTGGCTCGGCTGGTGAAGCAATGTAAAGGGCTGGTGTCCCTTTACATTGTGCTGCATGGGAACGGCAGCGCTGTACTGAAATGCCGCTTGTTGAATGCCAAAATGCAAAGCAGAACCATCCAAACCAAGATTTTTTTTTTTTTTACGTGTTCTTCAGAGGAACCATGAACTGAGCCAAATCTCTAAACTAAACCTGGTTTCCGAGAGCAGCCTGAGCAGGTTAAAGGTGAGAGGACTTCCTCATATGTGGCTAGATGCAGAGGAATTACCAAAATAAGAAAACTAGGAGCTGCACTGCACCCTTTGGGAACTCCCTACTTCTCCCCTGCTTCAAAGGGCTCCTCACCTCTGCTGGTTTCTGCCAGGATGGCCCATCTCTCTTCATTCCTCCCCATTCCTATGAGTACACTTGCAAGAAATAACAAACACAAAGGCCCAGCTAAGTAGCCACTTTCAGAACCATCCCAGATGAGAAACAGTGTCCAGAGCACTTTTTCTCTCCCTCCTTTGCCAGGCTAGAGCCAGGCATCACCCAATACTCCAATAACTTCTAAATGTGTTCCGCTACCTGATACAAGATATTTTTTTAGCATCAAAGCATGCTGCTGATATTACTCCATGTATATTTATTCCTGTTTCTGCTGGCCAAAATCCTGGTTGCTGCTTGCTAAGAAACACAAATGAAAGCTGGCAGGAAATGGTCTTCTGAATAAAGCAAACCTGATTGGAAATTACCCATGCTCTGGCTTTTTTGTCTGGTTGTGTAAGGGAAAACTGGCAGAAAACACCTGAGCTGAGTTTCTTCTTTGTCTTTGGTGCCAATTAAATTAAATGAAGCCTACAATTCTGATAGCTGAGCAGGGACTATATTAATGGATCTGGAAAAATAAAGAGCTCTGTGCGAAGTCCATGAGCTTTTAGGCCCCAGCTGTGCTTAAAATGGTCACATCATTATACAAACGTTAGATATACAGTTGACTTTCAGATGAAAGTCGGTCAAGAGGGTGGGGGTCTAAACTTCATTATCTGCTCAGCACTTGGTGCTACTGCATAATTATTTTTACATTCAGAGCACTAAGTGGAATGGAAAAGGCATATTTCATAACGGCCTTCAGTAGTTAATGGATGTGATAGAGAGACATTTCTTCAGTGGGACTTTCTGCCTTATCGTACTTGCTCTACTTTTTCAGCGTGTTCCGGGGGAATGTTTTTTGGCATTTGTCAGCGTAATTTCAAATATCTCTTTTCTACAATTCAGTATCAGAGGACATGACTCAATTTCTTCATTATAATAGATCTCCATCTAACTGAAAAGCCTGGCAGGAATATATAGCACTCCCCCGCTCTAAACAAAGCCAGTGGTTTTGAGCTCACCTGTTCTCATGATTTCTTATTATTCATCTATATTATCCAGAGGAGAAAGCTTTGAATAAAGTAATTTCAAGATCTTAAGATGCCTCACACATAAAAACAGTTGGATCGAGCTACAAACAGTCTTTTGAGTTTCCTGGTATTTTGGGTTCCTGACTGATTAATTAGAAAGTCAATAGCTTGATACTTTTGCCTGATTGTGCCCTCCTCGTCTATTAGTACAGCACGTACACCATGGGTTAAACAGTGCTGGAGTTTAGAACTGACATACCTGTTCCTTCCTCCTCCTTCTCTGAATCCACTGATACTTTACCACCAGAGTACTCAGTAAAAGTCATTAATTACTGAATTTATCCCAGAAATTTAGTAATTTTCCATCTTTTATGATTATCGGTTTCATTAGGGTTTTAAATGCTGGAACGCATAAACAGAATTAGAGAGAATGGCTCCTTTCTGCACTACAACAGCATCAGGTAGGGAAAAAAAAACCACAAAATGGAAGAATTCAGCAGAGTTGGATTCTGACAGTAAAAAAATGAAGAAGTGGGGTAATTTACTGTTGTCTGACCTAACTTTTTTGAATGTATCTCTCTTAGGTACTTCCACAGCTCCCAGACCTATCTAGTGCCTTAGTTGAATGGCTACCGGTCAGTGCCTGGCTCAGGTAGATATGAGATCTCTCCACCAGTGAAGGTTAAGAGTCCACCTTGGCTAAAGCTGCTACATAGAGTGGATCCTTCTTTTAAAGGGCAATCAGTATGACAGCTAGCAGCTAGGACATAAACTCAGGCAGTAAAACTGGGAGATGCTCACCTTAAAGCGAAGAGAATACAAGCTCCTCTTTAAGTCTACCATAAGAGTATGTGTAACTCTGAGGCTATAGAAGAGGCTGGAGAAGTAAATCCTTTGTGCTAGAACTACTTTCTCCTCCAGGATTATTTATATATTTTGTACTAAGAAAGCAATTATTGTCCAGAAAAATAAATCGTGAAGATTTTTCTTTTGAACAGGCAATTCCATGTATTCAAATGAATGACATGAATTCCTTAAGTTATCAGTTTCTAGTGAAATGAAAACTTATTTTGCCTTGGTCAGAGTTTCTTAGCTCCATCTTTCTGAGATAAGGGTTCAAATATTCATGTTGTTTTGCCATATGACTTTTCTATGGGTGAAGCTTCAGTTAAACCCTCATTTCCTCATTAGCACATATGGCCCTTCCTCTTTACTCTTCCCTCTTCTTCTCCTCCTGATTACATGCTTTTCAACCCAATAATGTCAAAATTTCACCTGCTGGTCAATTGGCTTTTTTTTTTATTCATTTCTGAAAACCATTTATAACACAGCTTGCCAAGGGTCACCTAACAACAATGCAGGTGATCATCTGGCTATTTATCTTAACTATAACTTATACTAAAGGGTCAGAGGAATACCCACTCTTTTATATTTGAACTCTAGAAAAGGAGGAGTGGGGAAAAGTATGACTATGGAAGAAATGATAAACCACCAGGCCCTGTTTCATCTTTTCAAAGACCCTATCCCAGATCCTTTCCTGATTGTGGTGGTTTTGTTCAGCTCTGATTTTAACTCCTAGGGCAGCAACGACTCGTGTGTGAACTGTCACCCTGAGACCAAAGCAAGGGAGCAACCTAATATTGATACTAGATTCAGGCATTCTGATTGCAAGAATTAAGGCTTTATCAAATATTAGGATACAATGCTGGATTTTTGTTAAAATTATAAACAGCTTGTCATGAATGTACTAAGTTTATTAGAAGCCATTTCCTGGTGCCTGTTAGTAACGCGCTTCAACAATCTGTTGCTCCCACTACACAGGTTACAGCAGAAGGGTTCATCATCCTAAGGCAGGGATAAAGTCTTTTAGGAAAACAGCAATAGGCACTATTTAACTTTTTAGTTATAGGTGGTTGAAAAATGAATTTAATATAAGCCCCTTCTTTCTGTGTTTGCTACTTGGCCGTAGGAATCATTTGATTTCATTTCTACAAAATATGCTGGCTGACATTGTTTAGAAAGGATTTTATGTGATCATGTTCTTGCCCATAGCTTGCTTATTAACTGTCTGAGGCCAGCCTTGCTTTTGGCATTCTTTACTTATAATTTGCTGTTTATACAGTGCTGCTACCATCTTAAATCCCAGGATATTCATTTGGTTGTCTCTACTATCCAGTCACACTTACAAAAAAAGGAAAAGGACTTGAGTAAGTTTTATAGAAATGAAAATTCATGCAAACACAGTCATTTGAGAATTCACAACGCTTTCAGGGCAAACACATATTGGCATGATTAATTTTAAATTTTTTAATGAATGTTATTGCTAAAAAAATTGCAGCTTGTATGAATATTCATAGGGGCAAATAAACTTTCAAATACCAGACTGAGCTAATTTCATTAGAATGTATTTTCATAATGGCATTTTGAAGTAGTCTCACAGCTCTCATGTAAAGTATTTAATTTTTTTAAAGCATTATTAGTTCCCTCCCCATCTGCTAGTACAATGATATATCACTGGTACTCTGAATAATACTGAATAAAGTAAAGTTACCATAACAACTCTTAAAACACATGCAAATTAGAAACCTGCATATATTCTGCAAGACTAGGTATAGATTTGTATGGTATCTTGGGGAATGTAATTATAAAAAGTTACTTCTGCACGTTGGTAGCCAAATATATTGGTTACTCAAAAAGATGAGATGGTGAATCATCTAATCCCAAGATAAAATTGGAGTTACAGAAGCACCGTACCACCAGAGAACATCTCCCTTGACACCAAAGTTTTATTTGTGGGATCTGAACTTGTTGACTGAGGCGAGCCAGCTGACTCTGCCTTCAGCACTTCAGTGAGCGGTCACAGTGTGCTTCGCCAGCAGATCCCTGGGATGGCAGCCTCAAAGAGCGAGATGAAAACTGGCACCTGGGAGCTCTCACTTCCACCAGCACATCTGAATCCAGAGGAGGATATTCGTTAAAAAGCTGAGATGCTGAGGGGAGTCGCCTTATACTATCATATATGGCAGCAGAGATGGCAAAGCTTTTCAGTGGAGACCTGCATTAAAATTGAAACTGATTTGACATTTCTGTTCAAGCTTCAATAGCATTAATTCAGAAACAACTGGAATAAGGCACACAGGACTGAGTTTGCTGGCACTATTCTGTTGTTCACAAGAATTCGAATATCTATGCACACTCTTGTTTCCTAAAAATACAAATACAGGGGACAGGATTCCTCCAATGTGACCATAAAGATGCCTACATGGTTTTGTAAGGCTGAAATCACTCATACGTACAGCACAGCTCTGTTGCTGGAGCCAGCAGAGCAAGCAGTGGCAATAGCAGCCACTGCCCTACGCTCAGCCCAGCCACAGGGTAACATCCAAACTAAGATAGATAGGGTCCTCAGAGACACTGGCTACTATTTTAGGTCATGGGTTAGGCCAACTAAGTGACCATCTACCTACGTGCTACCTAGCTCTCCCTCCTTATCAGTTCCCCACTCCCAGCTGATACTATGGCTATTGACATTCCAGCCATTTGGGCATTTATTTCTAGGCTGCCAGAAGTGGACTGCTCAGCATTTTGAGATCCTCTTGTGAGTGTTTGTCAGAAAGAGAAACTTTAAGCCTGTTGACTTGCTCAAATTCAATCACATACAGGTAAAAAAATTGAGTAAATTATTCTTTCTAGATCCGTTTGATTAAATTGTACCATGTTGACCAAATGATGTCCAGTAAGCTTTTCTCATAATTGACCAGCTTTACTAAGATGAAAGTCAAGACTGTAAAAGCAGGAATAAAATTAGAGAAGAGAATCAAAAGGCTAATGGGAAAAAAAAAAGATACAGTGAGTCAGAGAGAACACTGATAAAGAAACTAAATACGTACAGAAATTAGTGTCACCACAGATGAGAACTGACTTCAGTAGGATGATGCATATAAACATGGCATAAATTAGAGCATCTTGGTATTTAATAATTTTCTGGCTTTGATATGCTAAAAAAAATTGAAACCGCTCATCTAACAAGATTTATAAATCTTTATTATTGCAAAATTCTATCATCATCAGGATGGTGTTGGATCCTTAGGATATAGCATCTGGCAAATTAGGATGCCAGATGTTTTCTGGTTTTCATTTTGGTAATAGCAGTGAAGCTACTTTCTGAACAAAAATTCAGTGCAGAAATGTGCCATATTTGCGTAGAAGCTTGTAGATAACAAAGCTGAGAGAACTGACAGATCTGGAGGTGCTTTGTAGAATTTATCAATACCTGTTGTAAGGTTCTTTGCAGTGCAGTGTATTGTGTTCTACATAATTGGGGATATGCTGGAAAAGAAACATAAAGGATGGCTGACAATGACCAGTTCACTGTTCGTCTTTACTCAGGATGATATAAAAGACTCTAGGACAGGAAAAGGTTAAAAGGACAAGAAGGTAAAAGGAACCTGATTTGCCTAAAAGGTCACCCTCTCTCAGAAGGGGGAAGGCAGTTGTTTAGGTCAACTTCGCTGAAACTATTGCACACACACACAGAGGTTTGTCTGAAGATAACGTTTTCTATGTATCTCTGGGGTGATAATTATCAGAGAAGACAAAAATATTACTTAGGACTTACTGTCTGGAAATACACCTAACACAGTTGTTTCCACTTCTCAATAAGCAACACTTTGGTTTAAGGAGGATCTTTAGCCATGAAACATCTCACTGGTCACAGGTTCCCAAATGAAAAATTACCAGGACCAGAATTCAGCTGCTGACCAGAATAAGCCAAGTAGAGGCTTATGATTGGTAATCATTGCAGGTCTGGGGCTTTGCCCCAGCCCGAAGCTGGGAGGACTGTTGAATAGCATGTAGGAAGAAGGCCTGACATAAAACAAAAAAACTTGGGGAGCTCAGAAGAAGAGGTATGGCCAGATCTTCTCTCATGAAGCACAGTTAGTGAAATGTATCATGAAATCTTCCATTTTCATTGATGGCAGCTTATGCTTTTCAAGGATGACTAATGATTTGAGGTGCATTTGCCCAAATGCAGTTCAGTGAAAAGAGTATGATTTTTAGAAAGTGTTCAGAACCTACCCACTGAAAAGAAAGCCTTATGTACTGTCTTGGCACTGGACACGCAGAAATCTGAAGATACTGGTCATATCTGAAAAGCTTTGCTAGTGTGGCTGGGTGGTAGTGTTAGACTAATGTATTAGGAATTCCCATGAGTCTTCCCTGGGAACCTTCCAGGGAAAGGCTTTCCAAGTCAGATGGGTCGCTCCTCTTTATCCAGTCCTGATCAAGCTTAAAAATAAAAAACTTGGCTGATTTATTCAGAAGTTATTTTCATTTAATTTCAAGATTTTTTGAGCTAGTATAAATGCATGTCCCTTGCCATCTGTATGAGACAGCAAGTATCAGAATTGCACCCTTTCTGTTCTTTATCTGTAACCTCCTCTTGATTCCTCTCTTAAAATCCACTCTTGTTGGCTTGACAGCTCTCCTCAGCAATATCTGCACTGTCCTCTGATACTGACTCCAGACTAACATTTTGTCTGAAATTTTCTTGCCTTTTCATGTTTCTTTATTTACTACCCTTTGAAAAATATATTTCAGACTCAATTGGGTCCTGTTTTCACTAAACCCTTATTGAAGTGAAGAGTTAAAGTAAAATAATAATAGAAATATGTACGAAAGATACTCTAGAAAATGAAGTGAAATGGTTTTTCTCTTCAGTAGTCCATTTAACACTTTTACAGTGACTAAGAAGAAGTAACTGACTGAAATCTCTCTTTGATGTTAGTTCAGTGTGAAAAGTCATATTGTTTAATCAGGCACAAATGCAGCTCTGTTCTTCCAGTGGACTTGATAAAAATGGCATCCCAGGTTTCCATTTTTATTGTGGCTCCAGTTCATGTGTGCTGTTTAGAAGCTAAATATCCTTTTACTGCCAATCACCTGCCTTGCAAAATCCAGCTTGAGTCTGCAAGTCAAACTGCCCTCTTTCATCATTCATCTTAAGCAGTTAACAGTTTAAAGTTGTGCGAGCCACCTTTGCAGTCTGTTTATGGTCTTCTCCTGGGTGGCATCTCTAGTACTACCAAACGCATAGTCAGCCCCAAGGCGCTCATCAGATTCGGCTTCCGCTGGTATCTGTGACTTCACCAATTTACCCACCAACAGCAATCTGGCATTACTCTTCGTGGTCTTACATTGCACTATAGAGACAGACTCTGGCTGTATTTTTTGCAGCGGTGATTCGTAAGAGAGAGGAGAAGCCATCTTCATCTCCCAGTGCTTGCCGACTCTTCTGCTCTGACACGGGTAAAATGGCAGCTAGGTGAGCTTGCAGACACAGCTCTGAATTAGTGAGGAACAACTGCTGGGTAGTCAGCAAGCCTGGTATAAATGACTTAGCAGAGTACGGCACTACTTGGTTCAAAAAGCAATGAATTTGTACATAAACATGCTAGTCAAATGTGCCAGCAGCTACCAGGTGAGAGCCATTCCGGAGGTGGAAGTGAAAATATTACAAATCTGAAAAGGAGTCGAAAAAACTTTACAGCAGGTTCCTCTCTGCAGACACACAGATTCAAATAACAAGTTGAGAGTGTCTACTTATTATTCGAATGACAGGTTAAATATTTATGATGTAACAGTGACATTTCCACTCATGTCAGTTGGACAGTTTCATTCCAGTTTCTGCATATATCAGATTAATACACATCGCAGTCATTCCATGTTTTTTTCTCCTCTGTCATAAGTGTAATGCATTTTTATCTCTCTAAAAATGATATTCCAGTTAGCAGAAGGCTTCTTCCTGAATTGCTCATCACTTCCTGACATAGCTTCGACAAAATTGCCATAAGAGTTTTGAGGACCCATGGTCTAACTTTGCTTAACTGCAAAACAAGTGTAGAAAACATTGCTGCTGAAGAAACAACTCTAAGAAGATATCTGAAAAACTGTGAAAATCATCCCTTTGTGCAAGCTAGCACGTTAATAAAAACAAAACTTCAGCTGCTTCAAAGTTCAGTATTGTTAACTCTATGACTGAGAATTTAGCTTTTTAAATATTCCCATTTATCTTGCGGTAGTTGCTCGGGGGGCACACAGATAACAGTGGAGGGAGTTCACTACCAAGTGCATTCCATTGAAAATAGACTCAAGCAAAAATAATGGGCTATATCATCCGATTGCCTCCTAACGAGCAGTCTCCTCCCAAATGTGACAAACATCCTTTACTTTCTGCGACTATAATGGCAATTGAGAATGTGCTGTCCCCCCCAGTAGCTAGCTGGTGCTCTTTCTCTGATTTAAGGGAAACATGCATTCTGAAATGAACTTTAATTTACATGGAATGTCAAATCAGATACTGTCCTAGAGAGCCTGCTCCAGCTGACCCTGCTTGAGCAGGATGAGTGGACTAGACAGGCTCAGAGGTCCCTTCCAATCCCGTGTACTCCGTGAGTCTGTGAAAAATATCACTGGTTATTAGCTGGGAAATGATCACAGAGCGTTTGGTGTTCCCTTCATGAAGACCGCAGTCCTGGTGGTTCAGACCATCAGGTGGAAAGCACAAGGGAGTGCGTCTCCTTGATGAGTTGCTCTTGAACCACTTGGTTACTTTCTTTCCTGCGGCAGCTTTAAAGCCCAACCTGCTGTTTACTTTATGGCTGCCCTATACTATGAGCATGTGCAATGGCCTGTGTGTTCTTGACTGATTGTAGTCTCCAGGCTCCACTTCCCTCAGGCTGACTCAGGCTGCAGCAAGTGCCCTGGGGAAGCTAATGTGAGCTCACACTCTGGGTAAGAAAATCCAATTTCTTTTTATTATATACTCTTGCTGGCTAAATAAGGTATTATACTTTGAAAACATTTAGTGACATTGAAGAAAATTAAAAGGACGGCAAGAAGTTTCTGGCTGTCCTGCTTATTTAGGTATTATACCCTTTCAGAAGCTGAGAACGCTTAGCCTTCTAGCAGTACCAGTATGCTCTAATATCAAGTCCAAGGCATCTGTTTTGCAATTGAAGCCAAATATTTCCTGCCTATTCTACTGCAAACACCGAACACTATTATTCTCTTTCCTTTACAACAGCCTCTTACATGTCTTAGACTCCATGATATCCTTCTTCAATCCTTCGTTCTTCAGACAGAATCATAGAATCGTCATGGTTGGAAAGGACCTCTGAGATGACCGAGTCCAACCATACACACACACAAAATCCCTACAATGTAGGCCAGTAAAGCGTACCCTGAAGTGCACATCTACACGTTTCTTAAATACCTCCAGGGATGGTGACTCCACCACCTCCCTGGGCAGGCTGTTCCAGTGCCTGACCACCCTCTCAGGAAAGTAATTCTTCCTAATATCTAATCTAAACCTCCCCTGCCCCAACTTCAGACCATTTCCTCTGCTCCTGTCATTATTCCCTTGGGAGAAGAGGCCAACGCCCACCTCTCTACACCTTCCTTTCAGGGAGTTGTAGATGGCAATGAGGTCCCCCCTCAGCCTCCTCTTCTCCAAACTAAACATGCCCACTTCCCTCAGCCTCTCCTCATAGAACTTGTTCTCTAGATCCCTTACCAGCTTGGTGGCTCTCCTCCTGACATGCTCCAGCACTTCAATGTCCTTCCTGTAGTGAGGGGCTCAGAACTGAACACAGTACTTGAGGTGAGGCCTCAACACCCAGATCTCATCCACACTTTCTTCATAAGTCATCCTTCCCAACTTCTGATTGATCACATTGCTCTATACTAGACTGTCCTCAGTCAAATGACATCTTTCTTGAAGTGTCATGTCCAAAACTGGGTACTTCTCCACAAGAAACTTGCCTAGTACTGAAAGCAAGTTCAGTACACAATTAGTGAACCTATTTTGCAGGCCACACTTCTCTTTCTGCATGATCAGATCGTATTTGTCCTCTTCTGAATAACTTCATCTCATGGATATAACTCCTGCTTGTGATCTACTGTAATCCACGGATCCTCTTTTACACCGCTGCTACCATACCAGAAATTTCTCAACCTAAATTTCTGCAATTTGTGATTTCTGCCCAAGTATAATACTTTGCATTTGTCCCTGCTGAACAACATAATCTATTTTTGTTATCGTATTTGACCTGTTCTTGGCTTTACTATTGACTGGTGTGCAGTCTCAGGCAGACAGAGGCTATAGACAGAAAACAAACAAGAATTCCATGGGGAATTTGCGACCATTTAAGTTATGATACTACTCTCTGAGGAGTCAGTACTTAAAATGAACTGAAGTATTTCATTCAAGCTGGAATGGCACTGAAAGCTTTACAACAGTACATGCCCTGTGAATTAAAAAAACCACAACATCTTCAATCATGGCTTTATAAGGACCATGTTATCATGGAGGCCATTGATAATATTTCTAGCTGTGACAAATAGTTCTGAATTGTAGTCAAGCCACCACAAATGTGAAGGTCTCAGGATATGGAGAATCAAAAACATTCTCTATCAAGTGCTCTTGAAATCATCTTGTACTTTGGGGAAGGTTTCTCACTTCACTGGTATTTCCCACTTTGAAATTATTAGTATACATATATATACACATTAGTAATCATATATATCTGTTTCTACTACTACTCCCTTTGCCAAACCCCCCTTGCTGGCTTGCCTCTTCTGCCTACTTTGCCTTACAGATGGATCAAGGGACTACAGTTACTTTTCCTTGTACAGAACCTAACATAATAGGACTCATCTCATTGGCATTTAGGCACTACAGGACAAATATATTAAATAAAGGTAAGGAGCGTGAGACCTTCCTTGGGCTCATATACAATTTAAATGAAAGACTATTTAAAAACGTGGCTTCTGAAAATACCTTTGAATCTCTAACACAGGCAAAATGAACAGATTTATCAGTAAAAGTATTGCAAAGTAGCAGGAGAAATCAGAGTGATGACCAAGCTATTTTTAAGAGGAAAACAAAATATGGCTCATAAAAATGCCAAGTGATACAAACATGCCAAAAGCAAGGAAGAATCTGATGAAATACTTTCAGGCCACAGGGGAAGTCTATCAAGGGGGAAGGAACCCTGAATCAGGATTGTTTCTCAGCATCATCTAAGAATTTATTTGACATGACATTTACAAGTTATCATTTCAAAATAGAACAATACATTTCAACGCAATTCTATAAATCATCATATAAGCAAATGTCTCACATTCAGGTATGCAAGAAACGAAGAGATGAACTCAATTGTTTCTTAAGCAGAGATTACCTAGCTTGCTGTCATTCAGTATTTTCCATCTCAGGGCTCTAAGAAAGATCTAGCTGATATTGCTATTTTGTCTAGCAATACTGATAATAATATCGAGGTACAGCAAAGACTTCTCTGGGGCATTTAAAACTTCCTCAAAAATATTTGGTGCCTTTATAAAAGCAGAATTGCTGATTCTGAGATTACTATCCTCTTGATATAAATACAGCCTGCCAAATCAGGGGACAGACCTTCAGGAAAAATCACTCATTGGGATCAGTGGGACCCCCCCCCCAAAAGAAAGAGAAAGGAAAGAAGTAAAAAACCTCATTTATTAGGTAGAGATGGGATTATAAACTACAGTTGAGAGAATAGGAAGACACTTCTAGCCTTTTGTTTCAGTGAAAGTATCTGTCCTTGAGCAGACATGAGGAGTTCTGATATTTTTTAGCCAGCTGATTATGACTATACATAAATAACTGTGCAGGATTAGCTCTAAATTTTCTTGGTTCTTTGAACAATAAAGGGTGAAATCCTGACCCTAAAGTCAATGGAAAATTTATTCTGACTTTCAAAAATCATCTATTTACAGCATGCATTTCAACCATGCAGTTTTGCCAGCTGTTGGAGGGACTCTCTAGCCACATTTCCTATGCCCTCTCCCTGTGCCCTTTTATGTCTGCCTAAGATTTGAGAAGGCTTTCGTTTAAATTATTGGTTCCCATAATGAAAACAGAAAAACTAGGACACGAGTGCAATTTCTTCCGTCCAAAGTAAATTAAACTTGGAAGAGATACTAATGATACAATGTATTCTAATAAGGATTAGTTTAATTTAACGGGTGTGGCAGAACAAAACAGTTTAAAATGTACATATGAGTTTGCTCTATTGGCCATTAGGTCCCTGGTTCAGTAAGTCTAAATAAAAGATAAAATGTATTTAAAGTGACTAATTTGCATACAAACAAGGTCATCTGTCAAGCTTACCCTCATGAATGAAAGAGGAGCGGCAGGCCTTATGCCTCAAGAGAACTTTAAACTCTGTTATCTTAACTGCAAAAGTATTTCCAGTGAGAAAAATTAGCTGTATATCTCAGAAATGCACATGCATGCCTGTATTTTACACTCAGTGGTTTGCATAAATGTGCCTGCACCAACACATTTAAACAGCAAGGAAAAGAAAATAAAACTTTTGGGATACCCTTTGCAAATCCATACCGTTCCACCAGTGTAGCAGTTCTTCCTTTCTGCAGGTTATTTAGTTCTATAAAGAAGCAAATACAATGGAAGACAGTGCAGCACATTGGCTGGACTGCTGCTTCACAGCAATCGTCTTCGCTGTGAAGTTATGTCCAAGGAATAAAACTTATGATTGAGAACAGCACACAGTTGGACTTCTTTCTATCTGGGACAATCTGGGAAAAGAGGATAGAAGGGACTACTTACTGCTTCAGCCAGTGCATTTAAACTGTGGCAAATTAAAGTTCATTATGCGCTGATTCTGAAGGAAAGTTAGAAAATATAACTACGTGCAGGTTCAGACTGTGGAGATCAAATGTTAATAAAGATACCTAGGGAACCTGTTCTCTGTAGCCATGAAATAGGCAAACGCTTGATAATATCTAACATTAAAAAAGAGGCCTATGCTGCAATATTTGAAGAAAACTTTCACAAAAATATACTCCACCACCGCTGTGCCCTCTGGTGGGCTCTGCTCCTTCGCAGTCAACTCTGCTCTGATGATTCTTGACAACCTTAGTGAAGCACATAGCGGAGCTATTACCAAGGGCTACGATGAGTACACTTTACAGCAGCCCCAGCCATATTATAATACGAGTTTCTGCAAGGCTGATTTGTGGCGATACGAGTCCCATACAGGGGAGATCGGAGCCAAGTTGTGTGTGCTCTAGTACTTTGCTGCCTCAGGACTTGGCCCTTGTGGTAGACAAAAAAATAACTTAAATTAACTCAACGGGCAGTTGATAATTGGCTGTGTGTGAGTGGGTGTGGGTGAATGTCTAAAACAGAACTCAGGCACAAGTCTGCTACTTGCTAGCTACAACCAGTACGGGTTCGTTGTAAATTTTGATAACACCTGGACAAAACAAAGGTGATATATTCTGAATCCTCCAATTAATATAACCAGTAAAAATACCAGGAGCTAGCAGGGGTACACTCAGTCTGGGGACTCAAGGTAACAAATAGTCACATATATCCTTTCCCACACTGCAAAATCATGAAAATTACCCATAATCTTTCACAGAAGGCTTTCTGAAATCAGAAAGTCTACTGCTGACTAAAAAAGGAAGGGAAGATGAAGAAATCTCAGCCTATCAATCTGAATTGTTAATCCAGAAAGTTAAGAAAACGCACTGATAAGATGACCTCTAGCATCACTAGGAATTAAATCTTGCTACTACCTCTGAATTATTTTGCCTTTTGTTACTTTTGGACACTGTCTTAAAGATTGATGTGATCTGCTCTTCCAGCTTAGAAATTATTTTGATAACTTGCTGCTTGTTTGTAAAGCAGATGCATATTTTTTACTGTCAATGGGCTTTAGGCTGCCGCATTTTACCACAGCTAATAGTTCAATTGCACTGCACAGGACTGCAATTATCAATGTGCAACAAGATGTCTAACTGCTCTGTTAATCTACATAGACAACATAATCTGATAAACACTACAAAAGTCTGGCATCACCTCTCTGCAAAAATCTCCTCTGCCAATAGGTCTATTTAGTTTAAATTGCTACAAAAATAATCGATTCAAAAATATTTGTTTTTAAGGATCATAGCTTGGGTCATCTCATTATGACAACGACTTCTTTGAAAAGAACAACTTTTGTTAAAGATTTATTTTATAAATTTATTAAAGATTCCCTGACATTTGTGTGGGTTAACAGGTAAAATAGATTACAGAATAAGTGTGTTTAAAAACCCCGGCCGGAGGATGCTCCAGGGCCGGGCAATGACAGCATGATATACTAACTGTCACTGAAAACATCTGACTAAGATGTTAATTACTTGAAACATTTTGTATTTAATTGGTCCCCTGGGTCTTCAGGCACTGGTTTTTGTCCCTAAGTCTGCAAGCTAGTGCATGAACAAAGTGAACTGAACAGTTCATTACAGCTCTAATAAACAGATTCTATACATAAACCAAGATTATGGCCCTGACAGATGACGAATAAGCACAGACCCATCTTGTCATCTCCGAGGTTGCTTTCTTTTCTTTGGAGTTTTCCAACCAACAGATTCTCTCTTCTGCATAGTTTCAGCCCCCACAACAGCTGTATCAAGTTTCCTTGACATCTCAACAATGTCAAGCAAAATAATATCCCAAATTATTTCTGTTATCTCTCTGTTCTTTAAGATATCTGATGTAGAGACAGCTGTGGTCTTCTATGTAAACACAGGGCAAAAGAGCTGATGGGCAGGTAAGGAAATGTGTCAAACTACATTACTCAGCTGTCTTCTTGCTATGGACTTACTGTGCACCTAGAAATTTTGGTTTTGTTCTGACCATGACCCATAAATGCTTTCTTCGTTAAAATAGATAAAAGTAGGTCAAAATACGTACCCAACTTTATATGCAGACAGATCAACAAAAATGCTGAAGATGATTATTATTATTAACCTTTACCTAATTTTCAGAATCCTGACTATGGCACCACATTTGACTTCTTCCTGCTCATGCTTTTATAAGCAATGGAAGAATACAGATTCGATAATAGTTGATAAAAGCAAAAGGTTTGTATAGCTCCCTGGACTCCCTATACAAACAGTGCTATTTCTGATAATTTTCCTGTAAATGGTGTAAAAAGTTCCTCTGTGAAAATTACATCAAAGTACTGACTTCATAGGGCTTCTCTGACTTTTGTTAAAATCACATTGTATTTACCAACAAAGAGAGGAACTTTTAGTAAAAGCTGGTCCCACAGATACTCCACTTTCTCTCTACAGAGACTTCTATAATCACACACACCATACAGAAGAGCAACAAAAGTCCCGCAGGTCTGTGCTTTAGCTGACCTATTTGAGCTCAGTGCGCTTTCAAGGGTGAAAATGACTATACAACATCAAACATTTTTTGTAGACTTATAGCCCAAATTACATTCTAGATATAAATTAGACCATATAAATTAGGAATTGCACTCAGTATTAGCTGTATTAGCCCCGTGAGACCAACAGTATTAAACAAAGCCAATGCAAAAGTCAAATGATAAATCTGAAGAAAAAATGGGAACTGTTCTTTGGAAGTAGAAGATACCAGTTTTGTGACCTCTTATCAGAGCAAGCACTGTGCTTCCAGGCCGAACAATTCATTGCGGTGGTTCCACTAGGAAGATCTTGATTTGAACTACACAAAGATGAAAGTACCATTCAGAGACTGCCTAATACAAAAAGCAATGGGACAAGTCATATCACAAAAGAGGAGAATTTCAAAATGTATTTAGTAAGAGAAAAATCAATTAAGCCAATGTCAAAGCATTTGTCTAGTCTTCTAAAAGATTAAACCTTTCTTTGTTTTGAATTCATACTTATGTCTGGACATGATTAATAAAGCTGAAGAAATGGGAAGAAATCCACAAAGTCCTGTAGTCTTGCATCAAATACTGAAACCTATTGTTTTAAGTCAAAATGTTACAGAATGTCAACTCTGTTGGCTTTGGGGGTCTTAAGGGTTTCTTAAAGCTATTTGCTTTTGGCTTGCTAGTTAGCGGCTGGTAGGTACGCCCCAAATCTTCTTTTCTCAGTCTGGTTAAAAGTAAAGTTTTAAAATGCAAATTCATTTTTCTCTCAAAAACTCAAATATTCACAAAGAATATTTCCAATAGGAAATTTAAGATAGTTTTTCTTGATGGGCGCTAAATATTACTGTTACTAGGTCATCCCATCTTCTTTGGGAATCTGTGTAAACTGCCTTTCATTCTGCCACAGGGCAATGTATATAAATATACCTCAGATTCTGAAAAGGCTGATTACAAACCACTTGTGACCAAGCTTCGTGTTGCTCTAGGTTTTAAACACACCAAATATACCTCCTCACTCTTCAGACCATCATCAGGCATCAAAATAGTTGTGTGTTACTGGCTTATTTTTCACATCTTCTGAGGGCATCCAAGTCCCCGTTTTGGAGTACAGCTCAACATCTCAAGGACTGTAGCAAAGTCAGGCTGAGATGGTGGGGTACCAAAAAAACTAGCACACCCTCAGCTTTCCACTGAGTTCCCTAAAGACTAAAGGTGCTTCAGATTCCAATCTGGACCTTTTGCCACGTGGTGGCAAGGGAACACCCTCCCAGCACCATGCTCGATGGAAAAGGGCTCCCTTGCCCTTTGGCACCTGTGCCAGGAGAAAAGCTTAACCACTTCTCAGTTAAAATATTTTTCAATATTTTGCTGCTTTCAGAAGGGCTTAATTTGGGGTTAGAGGGTTAGAAGGAAGAAAGAATGTTACCACAATTACTACAGAGTAATTCATCTTTTATAACCCTAAAAAAGGATCAGGGAATGTTTATCATTTTCTCTTTTTCGAAGGTGGAAGGATGGTGACAGGATTATTGTTGCTTGTATTATTATATTCCACCATTTACCCCAGAGGAGAACAAAGGCAATCCTCTTCGTTGTTTTCCTTCCTAATTTTGCCCTTTCCCTTAAAGCAAAGTGCAAATTAAAGTATTCAAAGCTTGAATATAATGAGGTCTTATTCTCTGCTACCTGAAGGACATAATCACCACTTCTTGGAAAGTCTTTCACTGACCAAGGGTTTGTTGCTATGGTGACTTCTGCTACCATTTGCTTTGGTGTTTAGAGTATGACAATGTGTCAAAAGCTTTAAGAAAAAAACACCACCAAAAATCCCCACCCATTCTCTCACCTTCCTAAAGGAGGTTTCTGCTCTCTTCTCCCCCTGCTGCCCCTGTTTTATGAGCAGCTTTTAAAGGAGGAAAACAGCGTTCTTTGTTCCATAATAGCCCATTTGTTGTGGGAAAAAAATCGATTTCAGGTTGGCAAAACCCGAGCATCTTCATCCCCACTCCTGCCATTTACCTCTGGTATTTGCTATTGCAGACCCAGCCTCTCCCAGGGCACAGGTGCATACAGCAGCAGCAGGGCCCTGCAAACCCAGAGGGGGCTGAGGCACCAAAAAAAGGGCAGACATCCGTACTCTTACAAAAGAAAACAAAAGAATGAAGAGTTTGAATAGCCCAGACATGAGCTCTGTGAATCCAGATGCGTTGCGAATGTAGCTGTGGGCTGGCAGGGAGACGTGGATTTGGTGGCAGCTTTG
>JAHREE010000286.1:1234753-1269885 GCA_033628505.1 Tringa tobata
TCTACACGTTTCTTAAATACCTCCAGGGATGGTGACTCCACCACCTCCCTGGGCAGGCTGTTCCAGTGCCTGACCACCCTCTCAGGAAAGTAATTCTTCCTAATATCTAATCTAAACCTCCCCTGCCCCAACTTCAGACCATTTCCTCTGCTCCTGTCATTATTCCCTTGGGAGAAGAGGCCAACGCCCACCTCTCTACACCTTCCTTTCAGGGAGTTGTAGATGGCAATGAGGTCCCCCCTCAGCCTCCTCTTCTCCAAACTAAACATGCCCACTTCCCTCAGCCTCTCCTCATAGAACTTGTTCTCTAGATCCCTTACCAGCTTGGTGGCTCTCCTCCTGACATGCTCCAGCACTTCAACGTCCTTCCTGTAGTGAGGGGCTCAGAACTGAACACAGTACTTGAGGTGAGGCCTCAACACCCAGATCTCATCCACACTTTTTTCATAAGTCATCCTTCCCAACTTCTGATTGATCACATTGCTCTATACTAGACTGTCCTCAGCCAAACGACATCTTTCTTGAAGTGTCATGTCCAAAACTGGGTACTTCTCCACAAGAAACTTGCCTAGTACTGAAAGCAAGTTCAGTACACAATTAGTGAACCTATTTTGCAGGCCACACTTCTCTTTCTGCATGATCAGATCGTATTTGTCCTCTTCTGAATAACTTCATCTCATGGATGTAACTCCTGCTTGTGATCTACTGTCATCCACAGATCCTCTTTTACACTACTGCTACCATACCAGAAATTTCTCAACCTAAATTTCTGTAATTTGTGATTTCTGCCCAAGTATAATACTTTGCATTTGTCCCTGCTGAACAACATAATCTATTTTTGTTATCGTATTTGACCTGTTCTTGGCTTTACTATTGACTGGTGTGCAGTCTCAGGCAGACAGAGGCTATAGACAGAAAACAAACAAGAATTCCATGGGGAATTTGCGACCATTTAAGTTATGATACTACTCTCTGAGGAGTCAGTACTTAAAATGAACTGAAGTATTTCATTCAAGCTGGAATGGCACTGAAAGCTTTACAACAGTACATGCCCTGTGAATTAAAAAAAACACAACATCTTCAATCATGGCTTTATAAGGACCATGTTATCATGGAGGCTATTGATAATATTTCTAGCTGTGACAAATAGTTCTGAATTGTAGTCAAGCCACCACAAATGTGAAGGTCTCAGGATATGGAGAATCAAAAACATTCTCTATCAAGTGCTCTTGAAATCATCTTGTACTTTGGGGAAGGTTTCTCACTTCACTGGTATTTCCCACTTTGAAATTATTAGTATACATATATATACACATTAGTAATCATATATATCTGTTTCTACTACTACTCCCTTTGCCAAACCCCCCTTGCTGGCTTGCCTCTTCTGCCTACTTTGCCTTACAGATGGATCAAGGGACTACAGTTACTTTTCCTTGTACAGAACCTAACATAATAGGACTCATCTCATTGGCATTTAGGCACTACAGGACAAATATATTAAATAAAGGTAAGGAGCGTGAGACCTTCCTTGGGCTCATATACAATTTAAATGAAAGACTATTTAAAAACGTGGCTTCTGAAAATACCTTTGAATCTCTAACACAGGCAAAATGAACAGATTTATCAGTAAAAGTATTGCAAAGTAGCAGGAGAAATCAGAGTGATGACCAAGCTATTTTTAAGAGGAAAACAAAATATGGCTCATAAAAATGCCAAGTGATACAAACATGCCAAAAGCAAGGAAGAATCTGATGAAATACTTTCAGGCCACAGGGGAAGTCTATCAAGGGGGAAGGAACCCTGAATCAGGATTGTTTCTCAGCATCATCTAAGAATTTATTTGACATGACATTTACAAGTTATCATTTCAAAATAGAACAATACATTTCAACGCAAATCTATAAATCATCATATAAGCAAATGTCTCACATTCAGGTATGCAAGAAACGAAGAGATGAACTCAATTGTTTCTTAAGCAGAGATTACCTAGCTTGCTGTCATTCAGTATTTTCCATCTCAGGGCTCTAAGAAAGATCTAGCTGATATTGCTATTTTGTCTAGCAATACTGATAATAATATCGAGGTACAGCAAAGACTTCTCTGGGGCATTTAAAACTTCCTCAAAAATATTTGGTGCCTTTATAAAAGCAGAATTGCTGATTCTGAGATTACTATCCTCTTGATATAAATACAGCCTGCCAAATCAGGGGACAGACCTTCAGGAAAAATCACTCATTGGGATCAGTGGGACCCCCCCCCCAAAAGAAAGAGAAAGGAAAGAAGTAAAAAACCTCATTTATTAGGTAGAGATGGGATTATAAACTACAGTTGAGAGAATAGGAAGACACTTCTAGCCTTTTGTTTCAGTGAAAGTATCTGTCCTTGAGCAGACATGAGGAGTTCTGATATTTTTTAGCCAGCTGATTATGACTATACATAAATAACTGTGCAGGATTAGCTCTAAATTTTCTTGGTTCTTTGAACAATAAAGGGTGAAATCCTGACCCTAAAGTCAATGGAAAATTTATTCTGACTTTCAAAAATCATCTATTTACAGCATGCATTTCAACCATGCAGTTTTGCCAGCTGTTGGAGGGACTCTCTAGCCACATTTCCTATGCCCTCTCCCTGTGCCCTTTTATGTCTGCCTAAGATTTGAGAAGGCTTTCATTTAAATTATTGGTTCCCATAATGAAAACAGAAAAACTAGGACACGAGTGCAATTTCTTCCATCCAAAGTAAATTAAACTTGGAAGAGATACTAATGATACAATGTATTCTAATAAGGATTAGTTTAATTTAACGGGTGTGGCAGAACAAAACAGTTTAAAATGTACATATGAGTTTGCTCTCTATTGGCCATTAGGTCCCTGGTTCAGTAAGTCTAAATAAAAGATAAAATGTATTTAAAGTGACTAATTTGCATACAAACAAGGTCATCTGTCAAGCTTACCCTCATGAATGAAAGAGGAGCGGCAGGCCTTATGCCTCAAGAGAACTTTAAACTCTGTTATCTTAACTGCAAAAGTATTTCCAGTGAGAAAAATTAGCTGTATATCTCAGAAATGCACATGCATGCCTGTATTTTACACTCAGTGGTTTGCATAAATGTGCCTGCACCAACACATTTAAACAGCAAGGAAAAGAAAATAAAACTTTTGGGATACCCTTTGCAAATCCATACCGTTCCACCAGTGTAGCAGTTCTTCCTTTCTGCAGGTTATTTAGTTCTATAAAGAAGCAAATACAATGGAAGACAGTGCAGCACATTGGCTGGACTGCTGCTTCACAGCAATCGTCTTCGCTGTGAAGTTATGTCCAAGGAATAAAACTTATGATTGAGAACAGCACACAGTTGGACTTCTTTCTATCTGGGACAATCTGGGAAAAGAGGATAGAAGGGACTACTTACTGCTTCAGCCAGTGCATTTAAACTGTGGCAAATTAAAGTTCATTATGCGCTGATTCTGAAGGAAAGTTAGAAAATATAACTACGTGCAGGTTCAGACTGTGGAGATCAAATGTTAATAAAGATACCTAGGGAACCTGTTCTCTGTAGCCATGAAATAGGCAAACGCTTGATAATATCTAACATTAAAAAAGAGGCCTATGCTGCAATATTTGAAGAAAACTTTCACAAAAATATACTCCACCACCGCTGTGCCCTCTGGTGGGCTCTGCTCCTTCGCAGTCAACTCTGCTCTGATGATTCTTGACAACCTTAGTGAAGCACATAGAGGAGCTATTACCAAGGGCTACGATGAGTACACTTTACAGCAGCCCCAGCCATATTATAATACGAGTTTCTGCAAGGCTGATTTGTGGCGATACGAGTCCCATACAGGGGAGATCGGAGCCAAGTTGTGTGTGCTCTAGTACTTTGCTGCCTCAGGACTTGGCCCTTGTGGTAGACAAAAAAATAACTTAAATTAACTCAACGGGCAGTTGATAATTGGCTGTGTGTGAGTGGGTGTGGGTGAATGTCTAAAACAGAACTCAGGCACAAGTCTGCTACTTGCTAGCTACAACCAGTACGGGTTCGTTGTAAATTTTGATAACACCTGGACAAAACAAAGGTGATATATTCTGAATCCTCCAATTAATATAACCAGTAAAAATACCAGGAGCTAGCAGGGGTACACTCAGTCTGGGGACTCAAGGTAACAAATAGTCACATATATCCTTTCCCACACTGCAAAATCATGAAAATTACCCATAATCTTTCACAGAAGGCTTTCTGAAATCAGAAAGTCTACTGCTGACTAAAAAAGGAAGGGAAGATGAAGAAATCTCAGCCTATCAATCTGAATTGTTAATCCAGAAAGTTAAGAAAACGCACTGATAAGATGACCTCTAGCATCACTAGGAATTAAATCTTGCTACTACCTCTGAATTATTTTGCCTTTTGTTACTTTTGGACACTGTCTTAAAGATTGATGTGATCTGCTCTTCCAGCTTAGAAATTATTTTGATAACTTGCTGCTTGTTTGTAAAGCAGATGCATATTTTTTACTGTCAATGGGCTTTAGGCTGCCGCATTTTACCACAGCTAATAGTTCAATTGCACTGCACAGGACTGCAATTATCAATGTGCAACAAGATGTCTAACTGCTCTGTTAATCTACATAGACAACATAATCTGATAAACACTACAAAAGTCTGGCATCACCTCTCTGCAAAAATCTCCTCTGCCAATAGGTCTATTTAGTTTAAATTGCTACAAAAATAATCGATTCAAAAATATTTGTTTTTAAGGATCATAGCTTGGGTCATCTCATTATGACAACGACTTCTTTGAAAAGAACAACTTTTGTTAAAGATTTATTTTATAAATTTATTAAAGATTCCCTGACATTTGTGTGGGTTAACAGGTAAAATAGATTACAGAATAAGTGTGTTTAAAAACCCCGGCCGGAGGATGCTCCAGGGCCGGGCAATGACAGCATGATATACTAACTGTCACTGAAAACATCTGACTAAGATGTTAATTACTTGAAACATTTTGTATTTAATTGGTCCCCTGGGTCTTCAGGCACTGGTTTTTGTCCCTAAGTCTGCAAGCTAGTGCATGAACAAAGTGAACTGAACAGTTCATTACAGCTCTAATAAACAGATTCTATACATAAACCAAGATTATGGCCCTGACAGATGACGAATAAGCACAGACCCATCTTGTCATCTCCGAGGTTGCTTTCTTTTCTTTGGAGTTTTCCAACCAACAGATTCTCTCTTCTGCATAGTTTCAGCCCCCACAACAGCTGTATCAAGTTTCCTTGACATCTCAACAATGTCAAGCAAAATAATATCCCAAATTATTTCTGTTATCTCTCTGTTCTTTAAGATATCTGATGTAGAGACAGCTGTGGTCTTCTATGTAAACACAGGGCAAAAGAGCTGATGGGCAGGTAAGGAAATGTGTCAAACTACATTACTCAGCTGTCTTCTTGCTATGGGCTTACTGTGCACCTAGAAATTTTGGTTTTGTTCTGACCATGACCCATAAATGCTTTCATCGTTAAAATAGATAAAAGTAGGTCAAAATACGTACCCAACTTTATATGCAGACAGATCAACAAAAATGCTGAAGATGATTATTATTATTAACCTTTACCTAATTTTCAGAATCCTGACTATGGCACCACATTTGACTTCTTCCTGCTCATGCTTTTATAAGCAATGGAAGAATACAGATTCGATAATAGTTGATAAAAGCAAAAGGTTTGTATAGCTCCCTGGACTCCCTATACAAACAGTGCTATTTCTGATAATTTTCCTGTAAATGGTGTAAAAAGTACCTCTGTGAAAATTACATCAAAGTACTGACTTCATAGGGCTTCTCTGACTTTTGTTAAAATCACATTGTATTTACCAACAAAGAGAGGAACTTTTAGTAAAAGCTGGTCCCACAGATACTCCACTTTCTCTCTACAGAGACTTCTATAATCACACACACCATACAGAAGAGCAACAAAAGTCCCGCAGGTCTGTGCTTTAGCTGACCTATTTGAGCTCAGTGCGCTTTCAAGGGTGAAAATGACTATACAACATCAAACATTTTTTGTAGACTTATAGCCCAAATTACATTCTAGATATAAATTAGGCCATATAAATTAGGAATTGCACTCAGTATTAGCTGTATTAGCCCCGTGAGACCAACAGTATTAAACAAAGCCAATGCAAAAGTCAAATGATAAATCTGAAGAAAAAATGGGAACTGTTCTTTGGAAGTAGAAGATACCAGTTTTGTGACCTCTTATCAGAGCAAGCACTGTGCTTCCAGGCCGAACAATTCATTGCTGTGGTCCCACTAGGAAGATCTTGATTTGAACTACACAAAGATGAAAGTACCATTCAGAGACTGCCTAATACAAAAAGCAATGGGACAAGTCATATCACAAAAGAGGAGAATTTCAAAATGTATTTAGTAAGAGAAAAATCAATTAAGCCAATGTCAAAGCATTTGTCTAGTCTTCTAAAAGATTAAACCTTTCTTTGTTTTGAATTCATACTTATGTCTGGACATGATTAATAAAGCTGAAGAAATGGGAAGAAATCCACAAAGTCCTGTAGTCTTGCATCAAATACTGAAACCTATTGTTTTAAGTCAAAATGTTACAGAATGTCAACTCTGTTGGCTTTGGGGGTCTTAAGGGTTTCTTAAAGCTATTTGCTTTTGGCTTGCTAGTTAGCGGCTGGTAGGTACGCCCCAAATCTTCTTTTCTCAGTCTGGTTAAAAGTAAAGTTTTAAAATGCAAATTCATTTTTCTCTCAAAAACTCAAATATTCACAAAGAATATTTCCAATAGGAAATTTAAGATAGTTTTTCTTGATGGGCGCTAAATATTACTGTTACTAGGTCATCCCATCTTCTCTGGGAATCTGTGTAAACTGCCTTTCATTCTGCCACAGGGCAATGTATAAATATACCTCAGATCCTAAAAAGGCTGATTACAAACCACTTGTGACCAAGCTTCGTGTTGCTCTAGGTTTTAAACACACCAAATATACCTCCTCACTCTTCAGACCATCATCAGGCATCAAAATAGTTGTGTGTTACTGGCTTATTTTTCACATCTTCTGAGGGCATCCAAGTCCCCGTCTTGGAGTACAGCTCAACATCTCAAGGACTGTAGCAAAGTCAGGCTGAGATGGTGGGGTACCAAAAAAACTAGCACACCCTCAGCTTTCCACTGAGTTCCCTAAAGACTAAAGGTGCTTCAGATTCCAATCTGGACCTTTTGCCACGTGGTGGCAAGGGAACACCCTCCCAGCACCATGCTCGATGGAAAAGGGCTCCCTTGCCCTTTGGCACCTGTGCCAGGAGAAAAGCTTAACCACTTCTCAGTTAAAATATTTTTCAATATTTTGCTGCTTTCAGAAGGGCTTAATTTGGGGTTAGAGGGTTAGAAGGAAGAAAGAATGTTACCACAATTACTACAGAGTAATTCATCTTTTATAACCCTAAAAAAGGATCAGGGAATGTTTATCATTTTCTCTTTTTCGAAGGTGGAAGGATGGTGACAGGATTATTGTTGCTTGTATTATTATATTCCACCATTTACCCCAGAGGAGAACAAAGGCAATCCTCTTCGTTGTTTTCCTTCCTAATTTTGCCCTTTCCCTTAAAGCAAAGTGCAAATTAAAGTATTCAAAGCTTGAATATAATGAGGTCTTATTCTCTGCTACCTGAAGGACATAATCACCACTTCTTGGAAAGTCTTTCACTGACCAAGGGTTTGTTGCTATGGTGACTTCTGCTACCATTTGCTTTGGTGTTTAGAATATGACAATGTGTCAAAAGCTTTAAGAAAAAAACACCACCAAAAATCCCCACCCATTCTCTCACCTTCCTAAAGGAGGTTTCTGCTCTCTTCTCCCCCTGCTGCCCCTGTTTTATGAGCAGCTTTTAAAGGAGGAAAACAGCGTTCTTTGTTCCATAATAGCCCATTTGTTGTGGGAAAAAAATCGATTTCAGGTTGGCAAAACCCGAGCATCTTCATCCCCACTCCTGCCATTTACCTCTGGTATTTGCTATTGCAGACCCAGCCTCTCCCAGGGCACAGGTGCATACAGCAGCAGCAGGGCCCTGCAAACCCAGAGGGGGCTGAGGCACCAAAAAAAGGGCAGACATCCATACTCTTACAAAAGAGAACCAAAGAATGAAAAGTTTGAATAGCCCAGACGTGAGCTCTGTGAATCCAGATGCGTTGCGAATGTAGCTGTGGGCTGGCAGGGAGACGTGGATTTGGTGGCAGCTTTGACAGAAGTTGTGTGATGGGTCAGGACCATCCTGTGGTTTCTCCTCTCTCGGTGTAACCATTTGGATAACAACAGCGTGTTTTTTCCCTGCTGAAAATTGGTCATACTAATGCAATGTGCAGGGTAGAAGCAGTTATATTTGTCTACTATAAACATCTACTAGAAACCCGTTTTTATTTTCTGATCTACATAACTGGCTTCAAGCTCCAACAGGTAGGTTTAGACTGAACATTAGGAAAGAATTCTTCACGGAAAGAGTGGTCGGGCATTGGAATAGGCTACCCAGGGAGGTGGTTGAGTCACCACCCCTGGATGTGTTTAAGAGACGATTAGATGTGGTGCTGAGGGATATGGTGTAGGGGAGGACTTTGTAGAGTAGGGTAGATGGTTGGACTCGATGATCCCAAGGGTCTCTTCCAACCTAGATGATTCTATGATTCTATGATTCTAACTGTTACTCGTTGGGAGATGCAGTAAGACGAGTAAGTATGTTTTACGGCAGAAAATAATCACAAGAAAGACATACCACCAAGCAGATAAGATGTTTTCTTAGATGTGCCTCAGCCCTGCATGAGACCAAGCTAAAGGCTTCTCCTTTCCAGCAGGTCCCTGGAGAACCCACCTGGGCTGCCCCGACTGCAGGGTGGCATGGCCACACCGGCCCCTTGGCTGCAGCAACTGCTGGCCCCAGCTCCGCCGTCCACCTTGAGCCAGGGATAGCTCTCAAATCGCTCTCGCCCGGACACGGGCTCTGCTCATCCCGACCCAAGCAGCAGACCTATGGCCCAGCCTGGCTTCAACTTGTTGCCAAGGAGAACCCTCTGCCTCAGTCACTGTCCTACTTGGCCCCCACCTTGAAATCACTTCTGCTGGGGTAATGGACAACGTTGTGCTGTGCAAAGCATATTTATTCCTCCTATGAATTGCTACAGCTACTCTGGCCAATTGTCCTAAAAGCAGCTCTTTGGCTCAGCAAATCTTTCTGCTTACGTTTTTTTCCCAGGTTATCTTTCAAGTCAGCAGCCACCTCGGAAACAGGGTGAGAAAAAAAAACTAGTGCAAAATCCAAATCATCATGGGGGTTGGACTAGATGATCTTTGAAGGTCCCTTCCAACCCAAGCTATTCTATGACTCTGTGGGCAAGGTTTGGACTGCCTCCACACGTTTTGCTGAACTGATCAGAGTTGCTGCTGCCTTGCCTCTGGCTTATGGACCACTCATGGATGGGGCTCGTGGCACTTGTAGAGACATGTGAGAGTGCCAGGTCACAGAAAATGCCATCACAAGCCTATCTTGATTCTTGGGCATAACACCCCGCACACCTTGTAGAGGCTGGTCATTTTTCTTCTTCTTTAAATATACTGACTGTGATACTGAGAAGCTCTTTCTGCATTGAAGGGAATTTTTAGGATGATCCTTACCAAGCCACTGAGTACACCTAAGAGCTGGGGATCTTCTAAGCAACTCCAGCTGCAGACAGGAAAATCACCCATGCGGTGCCTGTTTGCACAGATTTTACTAGAGAAAAGTCCAAACTGATCCTTATACTGTTAATGAGAAAAAAACCCATCCATTTCTGTTCTAGAAAATGTGATGGAAGGTTATTAGATGCCTTCATAGACTTAAAAATGACTGATGAAGTAATAGGAAACAAAGGGTTAGAGAACAGATTATTCTCAGAGGGGGCAGAGGTTAATGGAGAGTTCAGACACCAGGGCACCTAGTATTAGAATATTTATTAATAATTTGATGGAGTAAATGGGGAGCGAGTTGGCAGACTGCAGGGAAAAGTAAGGTTGTTTCACTTGAAAGACCACAGAGGTGAGTAAAAAAAGAAAAAAATTACCATGATTATACTGAAGTATTTAATATTGTTGAGGAATATAATGGAAATTGATGAATCCCACCCTTTGGACTACCAAATTGCATGGAGTTTTGAGATTTTGTCCTTTTTGGTAATTAATTCTGGTTCGTTACTGAAGCGCTCTGTGTACATGGGGATGTAACATCGTCCAGGTTTGATAATGTAATATATTACTATCTCCTGGTGCTTCCCACTGCCCACTGACCTGGCAGCTGGGATTGCCCGGGTCATTGAGTGCCAGTTGCAACTCCTATTCTACCTGGATTCTCATAGCACATGAGGCAGATCTGATACAGAACAAAAACAAATTATAAACAAACAAATGATCACAAATCATTATCTTCTAGAAGCTGTGCTCCCCACACTTACCAAGAAATAAAAATTCTGAGCAGCACTCTATGATACTTACACATCTTTCCTAAAATGCCGGCTTTAGTCCATCTCAAAACAGTCTTATGTTTTGGGAAGAAACCACTGAAATGGAGTTTGGACTATTGTGTATTTATTTTTTTATGATGAATTTTCATTTACATTTTCTAAAATCCCTCTATTTATATAAGGTTTGTCAGGGGAATACTCCTAAAAGATGAAAATTATGAGTTCATGGTTTGGGTATTAGAGCTCGAGAGAGTAATCCAAGGTATTTTGTGGGTAATTTGTTATAAGTGATTATGCAACTGAGCTCAGATGTTGAAACGAAGATTAAATGCTTACAGGATTTCAACTAAGATCTTGGCTCCTAAAGTTAATATTCTACAAGACTATGCAGACACTAAGGAGGGGGGCAAGAATCTATCTTCTGAAGGAAGCACTGTATTTAAAATACTTGCTTTCAAAGAGCCTATACTCACTTTGCCACTGTGACTTTCAAATTATGATCTGTAGATCAACCTGAAAATCCACAGAGATTTTTAAGGGAGCTGCTAAGGGTAACTATAAAAGCGGTTTATTCCTAGCAGTAAATTTGTCCTACTGAGCCTGCTATTCCATTTTTTTAGGATTTCACAGATCAAGAAAGATTGAAAATCACTGGTTCAGCAGAAGAAAATAAACAGAAAAAATAGAAAACCAGAAGAAAATCAAAGTTCCATGCATTTCCTCTTCTCTCTCTTCACACAAAAAATAAAAATAAAAAATGTGCACGAGGCATTCAATTTGCCCTGCATTCTTCCAAAAACACTTTTAGGAGCAGTTTAGTAAATAAAATGACTACTAAAACTATTATTTGACCTTCCTTTCTCTTAAGGCAAATGCCATTGGAGAATTGTTTTTAGTGTTGAAGCAACAATGGAGGACTTTAATAATCAGCAGACAGTTTTCAGAGAAGTTGCTTCTATATGTTTGCATTTCAAGGTGCCTCAGCTTTATTTGTTCCTCTTCTTTGTTTTTCTCTAAGAGATTCTACAGACAATTCAAAAAGAAAAAACATGGGAGACATGTCTGGGAAAAAAAAAGATATTCAGAATTTCAAATTAAAATCATTAAACTACACAATACAGTAACAGTAATTTTAAGACTTATTAAAGCATGGGGAAGAAAGAACAAAATCATTTATGCTTCTGATTAATACTGTACTATTGCTTTTATATTTTCAAATCAAAGGCTGCTCACATTCAGCCCACGGTATAGGAATTGCTATGACAAAAATATACGTGCTTTTTAAGGAATGAGTTAGATCACTAGAAAACAAGGCAAATTGGCTTAGGAAACAGAAAGATGGAATAGAAGTTAGCTGGCCTGTGCAGTGGCACAGTCTGTCAGCATACTCCCTCCTGGTATCTGAATTTCACTGAATTTCACTGAATTTTTAGAGTTGGAAGGGACCATAGAGATCATCTAGTCCAACTCCCCTGCCGAAGCAGGATTGCCCAGAGCATGTTAGAGCATGTTACTCAGGACGGCATCCAGGTGGGTCTTGAAAATCTCCAAAGAAGGGGACTCCACGACCTCCCTGGGCAGCCTGTTCCAGGGCTCTGGCACCCTCACTGTGAAGAAGTTTTTTCTCATGTTTGAGTGGAACCTCCTGTGTTCCAACTTGTGCCCATTGCCCCTCGTCCTCTCACTGGCAACCACTGAAAAGAGTCTGGCTCCCTCCTCCTTCAACCCACCCTTTAGATACTTCTAGGCATTGATAAGGTCTCCCCTCAGCCTTCTCTTCTCCAGGCTAAAGAGTCCCAGTTCTCTCAGTCTTTCTTCATAAGGCTGATGCTCCGATCCTTGATCATTTAATAATACCATTAAAATGTGTTGAATTAAAATCGGTTACATTTTCTGAGGCATTCAGTGCTTTTTTGAAAATTTCTTTGTTCTGTTCCCCTTTTCAGATCACTCCAACACTTCCTTATTGGTTCCTTCCTTCCCTTTCTTTATTCCTTCTCTTGCTTTGCAGCGTATTTCTGAACAAGTGGCTGCATGATACTACTTAGCAACAGCAGACCCAGCTTAAGAAGAAGTTACCACCTTTTGCAGAGGTTGTCTCAGCTGGTGCCACACCAGTCTGACAGTTCATGTGCTCGTGCTCTTAACTAGACCTATGAAATGATCCAGCTTAAATCCCTCTTCCCTCTCTGCCATATATAGCAAGTATGCTCCTTTTCAGAAATCCACTTGAGAAGGAGGCAAAGCAAACAGCGATGGCAATGGTGGTGGTAGCCTTTGACAGAAGGTGCAGGGACAAGGGACTTGTGAGGTAATGGGTTCTGTCCAGTGACAGGATAAAAATGGGGAAACGTAGCTCAAAGCCTTCTCTTGGATGGCAAACTAGTCCAAAACGCTGACTGTTGGTCTTAGTTCCTGCTTGACAGGAAAGAGAGGGAGGCGAGACAGAGGGCTCAACAAGAAGATTTGCCAACTAGGTTGGGGCAGTGGACTGGGAAGAGCAAAAGAAAACCCAACCACCATGTAGTGCAAAGTGGTGTGACCGTGGAGCTGGGAGGCACACAGGGAGGGCAGATGGCGAACGCATAGTTGGTGGCACAAAGAAAAGTCATCGAGGACGATGCTGCATTTGTGTCATTTCTGTCTCTACTATTGCCAAACTGCAAAGCTGCCACAAAAAGATTTTTTTGTTTTAAAAGAGGTATTTAGATATCTCCTGCTTGATCAAAATCTGGATGTCTTTGTTTTTTATTGTGGTGCCTAGCCCCTTTTGACGCTATTTCAGGCCCAGAGTTACACCCTTCTTCCAACGCAGAACAACCTCTGCATCTCCTGAAAAATCTTCGTCAACTGCCCACATAATCCTAATCACCATTCTCCTTGTTCCTCATAACAAGTTGAGTTCACCCACAATACAAAAATAAACATTTTAAACAGTTGTGGTAAATGAGAGGGAAATTCATAGGAAATGTGTAAAGTAACTAAGGGGAAGAAGCAATGCAAACCACGAGCTCTTTTTACTCTACTGCATTAAAAGACAGAAAGAAACAGAGAAATATAATTTTAAAAGCCTAAAGGAACATTTAAAAATTTGAATTTTTCAGGTTTGCAGAAATGAAAACAGAACATCCTTTGAATCAAACGCAGACGCTGCCTCTGTTCTGAAACATCCTTTAGAAAAAGGAAAGTATTTCAAACAGCCACTTGTTCTTCAGGTAAATTAAAGTATACTAGCACTTTCATTGTAATAGTTGTGATCTTCACCTCAGTGCCACAATCCAAATGTTACAAGTCACAGGAGAATGGGGCAGCCCCAGTGCCAGGCAGCAGGTAAGCAGCCAAGGCAGGAACAGAAGGATGTCCTAGTAACAGGGTAGGTTTCCTGGCTGCCAGAGCAGCCCATCCAGCTATCCTGCCTTTCGCTACCTTTCTACCTACAACAAAAAAGTGAGAAAAGACACCAACTCTAACACTGCCTATGGTTTCGTCTTGGCATGTGTTTATGATCTGCTAAGCGGGTGGGCTGAAGGGGTTATTGTCTTCAGAAACAAGGGAGTGCTCTACAGCAGCCGTTAATTAGCGCAGCCCTTCCCTCCGAAATGCTGAAAAGCACAAAGCGAGGTGTTGACAATGGCAACGACACAGATGTTTAGCACGAGCTGCTTTATTAACTAAATATCCAAAAGCAAACCTTCAGTTTGCACATCAAATAACTACTATGTATCCAATATGAAAATCTCTAAGCAATTAGAATAAGGAAATATTATTCCAAGATTAATAATAAAAAAAATATTTTAAAATACCTATGTTCTGTAAAGGATTATTTTCTCTGTAAGATGGATTTTAAAACTCAGGAAGCAAAATAAGTTTACGATCAGATTGTTTTAGAAAACCAATTCCTAGAAGACAATAAAATTGCCACGAACAAAACAAATCATTTGTTTGATCTAAAATGTCACTGAATGCTTCACTAATTTTCTTCTTGAGCATTTTCAGCATCTTTAATTACCCCAACAATCAGGTTGTTGTTGTCTAATAGTGCATTGTCTTAACACATTATGTTTTGGAATTAAGTAAAAAACATTTGACAATTATGTGTCACCAGGAACACTAAACTCTTGTCATGTAGCTTAAAATTATGTGTTTCAGAGCCAGCTAAAGACATTCCAAATTTATAAATTGGATCTGAGAACTTAAAAATGAAAACTGTAATAAAGATTTGTCACTGGCAGACAGAGAGGAGACTCCAGTGCATTTCCTTGCTCCACTCACATGACAAGGATCACAATCACAGAATGGTTGAGATTGGAAGGCACCTCTGGAAATCATCTACTCCACCCCTCTGCTCAAAGCAGGGTCAGCTAGAGCAGGTTGCTCAGGACCATGTCCAGCTGGGTTTTCAGTATCTCCAAGAATGGAGACCGCACAATCTCTCTGGACAACCTGTGCCAGTGCTTGAGAATCTTCAGAGTAAAAAGGTTTTTTCTTATATTCAGATGGACCCTCCTGTGTTTCAGTTTGTGCACACTGTCCTCTTACTGGGTTCCACTCAGAAGAGTCTGGTTCCATCTTTTACACTCCATCCCTTCAGATGCTTATGCACATTGATAAGATCTACCTGAACCTTCTCTTCTCCAGGCTGAGTAGTCCCAGTTCTCTCGTGCCCTTCTCATAGGACAGCTGCTCTAGTCCCTTAATCATTTTTTTTGGCCATGTGGTGGAATTTCGTCCAGTATGTCTATATCTCTCCTGTACTGGGGAACCTAGAACTGGATACAGTACTCCAGGGCTAAGTAGAGGAGAAAGATGACCTCCCTTGACATACTGTCAATGCTCTGCCTAAAGCAGCCTAGGAGAAGATTTTCTTTCCTGTGAGGACACATTGCTAGCTCCTGGTCAACTTGTTGTCCATCGGGACTCCCACGTCCTTCTCTGCAGAGCTGCTTTCCAGCTGGGTGGCCCCTCACATGCACTGATGCATGAGATTATTTCTCCCCAGAGGCAGAATTTTGCACTTGCCTTTGTTGAACTTCTTGAGATTCCTGTCAGCCCATTTCTCTAGCTTGCTGAGGTCCCTCTGTACAGCAGCACAACTGGCTGGTGTGCCAATAACTCCTACCAGTTTTGCAACATCTGAGTGTGCATCTGTCAATGTAAACTCCAAAACTCACTGAGGGTGCACTCTGTCCCATCATCCATGACATTGACAAAGACATTAAGCAGTATTGGCCCCAAGATTGAACTCTGTCGCACATCACTAGTGACTTGCCTTCAACTGGACTTTGTGCCACTGACCATAAACCTTTCAGCAGACAATTCAGCCAGTTGTCCATTTACCTCACTGCCCATTTATCTAGTCCATATTTAATCAGTTTGTCTAGGAGTGTCTTATGGGAGAGAGGGAGTTGAAAGCTTTACAAACATCAAGATAAACACCATGCAGAGCTCTCCATCCACCAAGGTGGTCATCTCATGGTAGTCTGTCAGATTGGTCAGGTGTGAGTTCTTCTTTGTAAACCCATGCCGACTACTCCCCATAACTTTCTCTTCCTTCATATGTTTTGAAATTATTTCCAAGATTATTTGCTACATCACCTTCCCAGCGATTGAGATAAGGTTGTCCTCACCTTGATCTCTTATCAAGTGAACATAACTAAACTCTGAACTAGAGAGCACTAATCCCAGGAGAGGTCTTGCATTTTATGATCTTAGTAGCTATAAGAAAGAATAAAGGGCTTTTCCATAGATCCCTCTCTGCATATTTATTAACCCAGATCTCTGATTACCCAAATATTTCTATCTTGCAATTCCTCCCAGCAATCTGGCAAACAATGCCTGTTCCTCAGCAACATACCAGGAACCTGTGGGCTTTGCACTGAATGCATTTCCTTTTCCTCAGTTCAAAACTGTCACCCCTGCCCCGATCTTTATATCATGCTCTTCCAGTCCTTTCTTCTGCTACCCCTCCCCAATCCAAGACTATAGCCAAAAGATCCTCATCATCCTTTGCTCTAGATTCCTCCAGGATTTCCAGTCCTTAAACTACCAGAATGGAACTCCATCATGCCCCCATGATTTCTAGTAAAAGAAGTCTGAAATGTAGTTAGAAAAAGCAATATTAACACAGAATCCAAAATATGTTAAATCAATAAACCAAGTACCTGAATAAAGGTCCGGTCAACTTTCAATGGGATAGAAGGTCCAAATGATGGCATTTCAAAGCAATATATGTGACAGGAGGCTCGGCTTTGAACATCTGCACCATCACAGCTGTTCTCAAACAGCAGATAAGAGGGTAGGCTAGATGAGCAGAGTCCTGGGGAATGAAAGATAATCATCAGTAGATTGAATTCTAGCAATGGAGCTAATTACATGAAGTGGTGTGTTACAGATCAAAGTAGTTTGACATATGTGGGAATAAGTCTAAGACACCAGGATGGGATTCATTCCCAAACATGGTTTAAGGAATTTATTCCTGCGGGGGATGGATAGTCCCATGTCCCAGTGAAACTTGCATGTCAAACCAGACCCTCAGAATGGTCTTCAGGTGGATCCTGATCTCCCCTAGAACACAATAGGATATCACTATTCCACGAGAATAGATGGCACTACTGTGTAAGACATTGCTAACAGTCCTGCAACACATGGATATGATCACAATGAGAGATTCAGGCTTTATATATCTCCATAACCTTCCATCAACTATGAATTTCTCAACCGCTATTGCCAAGTTACATAGAGCTCGGTATCAGTTCTCTGGAAAACTGTTCACAGTCACTGCCTGATCTTTGCCCAACCCATGTGCTAAACACTGCCACTGCCACCGTCTCATCCTGTTGTCTTAATTCTGTGAAAACAAGCTGCTGGGTTTGTTTTCACTGATTATCAGTATGTTTATGAAAGTGCTGACCTGAGGATCCTAAATGAAGATGTTTTAGTAGTAAGTAGAGCAAGTATCATATACATTAACTAATGATTTTTTTTTTAATGTCTTCCAAGGACAGACAATCACATTTTCTTTGTTCTAGGATTTCTGATTTTTGGAGAACTACTGTTATTGCCTCAAACTAACCAAGCCTTAGCTTCCAAAGCCATATCACTAAGCAGATGGTGTGAAGCCCTGTTTGACATCCTAATCTGAATCAAAGCTGTTAACTCATGCACACATAGCAATAACTTTTTGTGTTATAGCTGTACTGAAAAACCCTGCTTTCTCCACATAGGCCAGCTGTGCACGTTTCATCAAGGGAATGCTACTTCTAAAAGTACTAGAGTAGGAGAAGAAGTTTTAGGAATCTGTCAAATGTATTTGTACTGCCTTCTAAATTGAAAGCAAGTATGAGAATTTGGTTTTAGAACATTTTAATTTCTTACTCCTGTAGAAACTAGGGTAAAAGTCACTCTCTGTGTACTCAGCTGGGAACCATATTCACATCCTCTTTCTTAAATGAAACGGGAGACATTGATCAACTTTAAATTTTGCATTGACAATCAACGCTTTCAGACAATCTTTAAGGAAGTGAAGCACAGTGAAAGCACAGAAATTCAAGTAGAAAATAAAAATGCAACCACTAACAGGTCTGTCTCACAGGCATTCGGTTGACAGGGGCTTTTTTTGGCATAAAATTACAGTAGAATTGAATGCTAAAATTCTGTTTCCCCATACAATTTATAGCATACAACGATATGACTCTCAGACATGAATCTACACTTTTCAGTGGAAAGAGATTGTGGGTAACCTGCTTTTAGTTTTATCACAGGATAATTAATGTGTCAGCACAGCAACACTTCTCTACAAATTCCCAGCGTAGAAACACTAAGGATTTTGCTGCAGACTTACTTTAGAATAGCTGAAATGCTCAGCTCATGCTCAATGTTCTTAGCTGTTTTGCAGCAAATGTGCAGTGCCTTTTCTCACTAAGCCTTTAGAGTGACACAGATGCACCATGTTACTTTGCCTGCAATAAAATCACAGGGTTGGAGGGCATGTTGGGTTTTTGAAGCAGTAAAATCTGAGTAATTTAGAAGTTGCCATTTGGAGGTTTTCTTAGAATCTGCTTATATTGTATACTGTATCTAGAATATAATATTGATTGTATGTAACGATATACAAAACATAGTAACACACATATCTACAGGGTTGCATAGTGACATAAAATCCATATACTAAATTAAAAAGTAAAATTACGAGGGAACAGATAATAAAGATCATCTCAGTAATACTTCATGACCCAGTGAATACCTTCAGACATTCTGCTATTCAGTTCAGAATTCCATAAAACACCTCAGTCGTTCATTAAGTCTTGGTACAAAAACTTGGACTCGAAATATTTTTCATACCAGATATTCATCAGATTTCTTTACGCTTCCTACAGAACGCTACAATAATAACTTCTGAGATAGTATTTTGGCAGTGGTATATAAAGAAATGCTAAATACTCCTATTAATAATAGTATCTGACAACATACAGATGGTAACAAAAGTCCATAGATTACGAGTTCTCACATGAATTCCAGTTTCAGCATCACAGCGCCAGCTTTCTTTTTTCTACTGCTTACGACAGCACTAGTTTCATTACTAAACCCTCTCAGCTACAAGGGAAATGGCTTAGTTCAAAACTTCTTGATCTTGCTGGTGTCAGAGAAGAAGAGGTTTCCTTCACTCTTTTCTAAAACTTTCCTGAGTCGTGTATGATAATTTTCCTTGAAATGGCTGCATTTCACCTGTACTTGCCTCTATTGGTGTCAAAGCACTTTGGAGTCTCTCAGGAGGCCATGAATCTTAATGATAACAGAGCTTTCAATAATTCCAGTAAATTCTCTTTTTCCTCTTTTTTTTTTTTTAATATTTAATAGCACAAAAGAACAGTAGAGAAAAAAGGTAATTTAATTAGCTCTGAGTTATGTTTGTGGGAATTGAAGAGCAGTTGTACTCTGTGAAAATGGTACTTCATAGAATCACATTACAGTGCTTTAGTGATCTCAGCCCAGAAAAGCAATCACAAGTCCTGTTCCCTTTTGCTTTCATGCCATTACCGGTAATGACCAGTAATACAAACTGTAATTAAAACTTGTTAACTCTTTCATTGATGAGGCTGCACTCACATCATTAGCTGTACTGGGTCCCCCCGCGCCAGTGGAAATAAGCAGGAGATGAATGGGTTGGTAGGACATGAAAAAAGTCATGGGTTTGAGCATCAATATTCTACCTTCAAAACAACACTCGTGCCAGCTGAACTCTTTGAGAAGTGCAGTAGGAACCAATTTTGCCAGGTAAAAGCACTTTGCCCTAGCTAATGTGGGTAAGTGCCATCCCTGCCAGCACAAATTTCCCTTCCATGCTGAATGGAGTTTGACTAAAATACTGAGTGTAAAATGCCAGTCCCATTCAATTTGCTTTTATATTATGAAGAAGTTCAAATAATTAATAACATTCCTTTTTATTTTCTTACCACTCCCTGAAGTGAAACACAAAGGCATTAAAGTGATAGCTCCCTTTGTCCCTGATTTGGCTTAGCTTGAGATATGTGTGACATGAAAAGAGAGCTAGTAGGGACAAATAGTTTGAAAACAGAAGGTCTAGATTTTTTTAGACAGTGGGAATTGCATTTCTTTTCCATCTTACCTTTTCTGATCAGAAATCTCATTTTAAAATTCCTAAATACCAACTGGTTTCTGCTCCATCTCATAAATTATGTTTTAGTTTTAGTATCTGTTATCTTGTGTTTTCATATCTCATTTGGATAGTAAAAAAAAAATTACTATTTTTATCTAGACAGATATTTAAGTCTTTATCTCTATTACCTATTTGTAATTATATGGAAAGATAGAATAAACTCAGCTCCTTATAGCTTTGTTAGAGTCTAAAACTTTTCCTATGGAATTCTCTTCTTGACTGAGGATGTTATATTCTCATTTTTCAACATATTCCTTATATTACTACCACATAACTGATAGTATTATTGGACTTTCTGTCTGAATCTTAGCAGGAACTTCAATGTAATTTTTACAGCAATGGAAAAAGAAGTAATAATCAAATGTATAAACTTTGTAAACACTCACTGAAAGACCCTGTGAAGTTTCTGTAGTTTTGCTCTGCCCTATTAGAGACACAGAACTTAATTTCTATGGAGACTTTTGCAACTTTGCTTTTCAAAATGCAAGGAAAAATGTTTGGTAGCTCTTGAGATTGCAATCTTGTTTGATAAAAAAAAACTTTTAAAAGTCACCTAAGTGTGAATATAAACAAGAGAAGGTTGTGTAGAAAGTCCCATCTTTCATTTTACCTGTGTGTCTTTCATTGTGCGAAAGGTAATTATTAATTTTGCAAGACAAGTCAACTCAACTCAGTACACTATGGAGCTATCTTACCATAGTTTCTGTTGTCTGGTCTGGAGATAGCTTTCAAATCATCAAGTTGAGTCAGGAAAAGAGGAGTGTAAAAAAAGTCCCTAGTGCTGGAAATCCTGAGATCCATGTCTCTTCCTCCAGAAACATTTCTCTGCTCTGAAGTATTCATCTTAGAGCCTTTCCTTTGAGCACTTCTGCAGGGAGAGCATCTGAGCTAGACTTTTTCTCTTATGCCCCAGAGACTCCTAGCTTATCGCAGGCATGTCAAAGTCAGAAGGATGTGTGTGTCCCTGCAGTATGTATATTAGAAGCATTCTCATAAGGATGGAAATCATATCATCATAGAAATAAGGATTCTGTAGCATTTATGGAACAGCTGCTGCCCAAGTTCCTCAGCAGAAATGTTGAAGACGAACCACTCTATGTGCTGAAAATCAGGTCCACTTATGAAAGCAAGTGGTGAGAAATAATTCAGGAGGAACCACGGTTGTCTCCTATGCATGGCAGACTGAGCAGGAAGTATGAAGGAAGCAGAGCAAAATAAAAAAAAAAAAATCCTATGAAGAGAAAAGACTCATTTCCTCATATTTTTACTCTGCCACTCAGTGAAAAAAAAAAAAAGAAAACAAAAAAAAGAAGGAAAACAGTAAGTCCTAGGTTTTTTACATATTCCCTGACCATAGGTAGTCCTACTGAGAATGACAATATTTTCTCAGGACCAGAAGGTTACAAATTGATTCCTAGTAAGAATCTGAGTATACAGTAAAATAGGAGGAACTGCTCTTTGCGATTTAGGAGGTCTCTTTAATGGATTTTTTTTGTTTGTTTGCGGAACTGAAAATGTTAGCAATAAAACCTTGAGGTTGCTGTCTGTTTTCTTACACTGAAATACACAATCAGCTGTTTTAAAGAAGTGTTTTCTTGCATCCTTTGAGGCTTGTTAGCATAATGTGTAACTGCAGTGCACAATGAACACTCACTCAGCAGGCATCTTAATTGTTTTCCTTCCTCTCTTCTTTCAAAGAAAGATAAATACTGTAACAGGAGGTGAGTCTTTAGGAAAAAAAAGGGATCATATGCTCCCCAAATGGCACTCACCTCCACTTTTTTAACATGTTCTAGGTGAAAAGGCAGTCACTTGCTAGCTCATTCCTCTTTACTTGGCTTTGTAGGTCTTTGGTCTATTTTATCCTGCATGAAATCCTGCTTCTTTTTTTATGCATAGGTAGTACAGTTTTCCCCATTCCTTGCAATTTAGGCGGTTGCTCCTTGCAGTTCCAAAAAGCTTCTGTACATTAATCTACTCACAGAGAGCTCACTGGAACAAGGTCAGAGGAAAGGGCAGCACCGTGCCATTGTCAGTGCTGTCAAAAACACTGGGCAAAGCCTAAAACATTTATTTAAAATATTCCATCTTGAGTTATTAACACTGAAAGCATGTTAAATAGCTAAGACATTCATGCAGTAAATTAGGTCCTTTGTGTTTGATGGAACTATTCATGTGTGTACATGTTATCAAGATAATAGCCTTAATTGCTTTTCATCATTTGTACAATTTTATTATTTGCACTAAATTCAGCTGTGAAAATGAAAGGAGATTATTTAGGTTCAAGTTCTGGCTATAATGCATTAGCACAATGCTGAAATATTTACATTGCAAGCACAGCAGAGCACTTATACCCAGAGAAAAGACTTTTAAGAGATTTAGGGGTATATTTCTATTAGAAATTCCAGTTTGGATCTCGAACTGGAACATAAACTCCCTTCCATCACAAGCAAAGCAAAGGAACAAAACCCTGCATGTTTTCTCAATTTTTTTAAAAAGGAGGCCTGAGTAAAAGCAGAAATATTTCCTTATCATAACTTTGGACATGTAATGTAATGTAACCAGGTCCTGATTTTGAATGCGTTATTGCTGCATACAAAGGAAGGGAATTGCCATCTATTTTTGGTAGACTTTCTCCATATTACAAAAATCGCTGTGATGCTAATTTTGGTGTATTCTTGATGGAACTGACAATATGTCAGGAAACTTACACAGAGCTCTAGAACGAGAAGAAATAACAGAGCCTTTACTTTGTCCCACATACACAGCATGCAGTTCTCATACCTCACGTTCATATTTTCACAGTGCACTAATGAAAATTTACTTTCTCATTAACTCAGCATAAATAGATTTCCCATATTTAATAGTATTTAGTGGTAGATATTCATATACCATGAGTTTTTCTCTCACTTGCGATTCATGAGTTGCTAATATAGTCCTGAAGGTCCACTGTGAAACTTGGTCTCATTGGCCTATCAAAAGTTAAAGGGGCTCTTTGAAAATGGGGCTTTACCTGGGTTTCCTAGGAAAACCTGTGCCTGGGAGGGGAGCTCAGGCTGGTGGAAGGAATCACAGATGGCATCACCCATCAAACGCATCAAACTCCCCAATAAAACATAACTGAAGGTCTGCCTGAATATCTCAGTGTGTACATCAGTTCCCACCAGCTGCAGATCTGGTTCGGTTGCTCAGACTCAGACAACAGAGCAATGTTTAATATACTAATGAGCACTTCCCACTAAAAGATCATAAAAATAGGGTCAGAGTCCTGTTTAGAGTCCTAAGCAGTTCTTGATGCAAATAAAGCAGAAATTTAAAGGAAACTTTGATCAAAAGAATTAATCTGTTAAATCCAAGCAGATTTAGAAAACAATTTCACCATTGGCAAGTCAATGGCAGAGAGCTGGATGGCTTTTGAATCCCAATTTTTGTTCTTTCCAAGAAGAAACTTCTGTATGTTGAAAAGTCTTAGGGCTGTATTTAAGGTGACAGTTGCTATACATCAGCCCAACATAATTTCATCACAGTTCACTTATTCATGAATTCCAGATTTGATTTTATCACTTTTCATATAATCAAATAGTTAATTAGAATTTCACTCCTGATATGAGTTGTTATGACTGACAGGTCATATTTATATTGAAAATACTGTGTCAAGATTTGCAAAGCCCAAAAAACACCACAAGAATTTATGATGAATGTAGCTATCTTTTTAACACGGTAATTTGCATTCTTTCATTAAAGAATTCGTAGGATGAGAAATTGGGTGCAAATCTGGTCAACAAAGAGCTGCATATGTTTTGGTTTTTTTTCTTTTCTATTTAGTTGACAAGGTGAGACTAGACCCAATGCTTCATATTACAGCTCATTTGTGCTTTTTTTCCTTTCTTTTTTTTTTTTTTAACAAGGACCAATAAAATGGCAAAAATAAGGAATGGGAAAAACTGTGTATGCAGAGTAGTGCTGAAGAATTTGAAAAAAGTTCCCCTTTGGTTTCTCCCTTTCACCCAACATAGAGGAGTGTTTTGGTGAAAACTTGGCACATGTCCCTCGTTAGGATTTCACTTTGATTTTGCTGGCCTCATAGTTTGGTTGATGATTTGTCTGTCTCATGCGGGGGCAATGGTGCCCTCACCCTGTGCTATACGTGCTCTCACCCTTCCCTAGGGCACAGCATGAGGATGGTTACAGGAACATATGTGGTACCCACATGGCAGCAGGTACAGTTAGAGGAAGTTACTTGTGATGCTCCTCATCTTTCGCATAGGTAGATAATAAGCAAGGTAACATGAAGCAACTGCTGAATCAGTGCAGCTGTGCAAAACCAGCCCCCAGGGGACTCTTTGCAACACAAAATTCACTTCACATGGTTGGCTGCTACTCTATTTGCCGTACAGTTCTCAGTTGCAAGCTATGTTCTTTCTCTCATCTCTTTTTTCCTTTCAGTGGACATAAAGGTTATCCAACAAATAGCTGAAATATAGCTGACCTATATATTACAATTGAATTATGCTTCAGAGCTTTTTTGGTCTCTTTTCCATGGGAAATCTCAAGGAAAGCCCCTTGGCACTCTGGAAAATATAGTCTGGTTTAGTTGAGTAAATGTGGGGATGGAAGACACATTGTAGGTATCTATTTTGCAGAGATTTTAAAGAATCAATCATAGGCAAATATTATATTATATTGTGCTGGAGGAAGAAGAAATGTTTGTGCTGAAACACCTAAAATGGTTTTTGCATTTCGTTATTTGAAAGAAATGTTTATTTCCATTTCTGTTCAGTAAAAGTACTAATTTTTCATCTCTACCCACACAAATACACAGATAGGCTAATTCTTCATCTCTAGAAAGTGGTTTAAAAATAATTTCTTCTCATTCTAAAGCACTTAGAGGTTTTCTGAAAACATCGTCATTAAAAAAAAATCTCAGAAAATACAGATGAGAAGTAATTTCTGTGTTTGGTGGTTTGTTTGTGGTTTTGGGTTTTTTTTTTAAAGATACATTTATCTTTTTGCTCCATTTTTTTCTTCAGAAAACAGTTTTCTATCTGTAAAAGCTCCAGTGCAGTAACCTTGTCTTACTCTGTTCCTGTAAAGGATCACCTCATAATAAACAGACTTAAAAACTGAGGGATATAAGAAAGGGAAAATTTGTGAAGAATTGTCTGTGATAGCACTGATATTGGTACATCTAAATTAGTTTGGCAATTATTTTGGGAAGAGCTCAGCTGGGATAGTCATCTGATGTATTTTAGTTGTGTGCCAATTATTTTGCAGATTTCTGCCAGCTATTCTCACCCTATATGACAAAGTAATGCGTCCTGCTTACTGGACACGGTTAAATATCACTGTCAGCTTCAAATCGACTACTCCAGGAAGACAAGCAGGATTTGGTCTGTATCATGGATAGTCAAAGCCGACAAACAATTAGCTCTCAATTGTCACTTTCTCTGTTTTTGAAGATCTAAGTAAGATGACTCCAAAATCATCCTCCCTACCTCTTCTGTATCCAGGATGTTTCAGAATATTGCTGTTTTCTCTAAGTCATCCTTGGAGAAACTCTTTGTGGTGGTATAATTCACCAAAGGATGTGCGAATAGATTCTGTCTGTTCAACAGTTGAAAGCGTATTGTTGCCGAATGAGTCCAATAATTTGGTGTTTAAATGCGGCAGCTAAATGGGGTTCCCCACCTGCTAAGGTAAACTGGCTGGAGACATAGTGCAGATAACTGTCCTGGGTTGAGAGACACAGGACTAACTTTTCTTCCAATACTGGGAAAATTGTACTTATAGAAGACTCTAGTGTCTGAATTTGTGAAAATATTTACTTTATAGCCACCCAGGCTCTGTGGGATTCAAGGTCTTGGTGTTTTCCAGCCTTGCCAGGTGCAGGGACAAGGAGGAGCAAGGCCTGGGCATTTGACCCAGGCTGGCCAACAGGATTATTTCATACCATGAACATCACATTCAATATCAATTAGAAATGTTTGCTGCGTAGCTCTCTCTCCCTTGATGGCGGCGGGTCCAGACAACTCCTTGCCCCGGTGCCGGAGCCCTGAGGCCTTCCCTTCCTCCTGAAGCCATTGCGCTGGCAGTGTCCGCCATTTGCTGTCCCTGCTGGGAGTGCACAGCTTCCTGCTGATACCATTGGCTGAGTATAATTCTTTTACATCTTATATCAGTATCGGTATTAATACTGGTTCTTTAGTATTATTGTTAATTATTTAGTCTCATTCTATTAAATCTATTTATATTTCAACCCTTGTGTTTCCTTCTGTTTCCTGATTCCCCTTTCCGGGTGGGGAGGGGTCATCAGGTAATAGAATAATTGTCTAAACGACAATAGAGTGTTATGGGTTTTTCTCAAACCATAACAATAACAAAAAAATGGCACAGGAGGGAGAAAACCTTGACTTTTAGGTTTGCCCCAGATGATAACAAGACCCGTCTGCTCCCGGGAACCGGGGACAAAGGCAGACACAAAGATCCACAGGCTGCAAAATAATTTGACAAGAGCAGAAAGACCATCTCAGTAATTGCTGCCGACACCAGTCCAAACCACTGTTCTGGATGCTTGTGCTAAAAGGGCTGTCCCCGGCCTCGCAGAGGTTGATTTGAAGGCGGTTCTGGGAGAGCCACAGCATGTTATTTCATCAGCCAGCTTGTCAACTCGGTGATGAGAAAGCTGTAACGCCGTTGCCACTTATTTCAGTGAAAAACAGAGCTGAGTTTTCAGCGTGTTGTTGACACTGCAGCTTCATCACCCACTCCAGACCTCCTCTAATGACCTGACCGCAGAGGACCGGTGGCACAACCAGGGTGGGGGAAAGGGTAGAGGGAGTTTTCATCGTATGTTGCTTAGATTTTAATGAAAATCTAACCTAATCTTCTTGCAAATAATAATGGCACTTTTCCCCTAACCTAACTAGTGACAACAAGTAATTTCTTGGAATACATTCAAAAGAAACAAAAGGGACAATGTCAAAATGAAAAATGCCTAATATAGAGAATATTAAGAGGAAAAGCTGTGAAATCTTTCCACCAATAATGCTGTTTGTAGAAGTGAGATAACAGTGTTACTATTACCTCTTTCTTCAATAATCCAGGCATAGCTAATATAATTTCACATATCTCATAGTAACTTCTGGCTTATGCTGGTTTAAAAGCAATGCTCTTATTTAAGGAATAGACAAATCAATAATTTAGGTAAAAAAAAGAAATTCGACCTACTTTTTCCACAAATTTAACTTTTCAAAATTATCAGTTCAAAATTGATTGACAAAATGTCAATGATACTTTGCTAGGCACAAGAAAAAGCTTCTAAAATATGAAAATGACATTTATGATACTCTAACACAATTGAGAATGTTCCTAATATATAGAAAAGTACAATAGGTCCATTCAGAATGAAAAAGTTGTCAGATGCCAAGAGTGACAAAAAGAAGTTACCTACGGAATTCGATGATGCAACTACTCAGACTGGACACCAGTGCATCTCTTGGAGATGCACATTTTAGAGCGTGCATTTGCATTCTGTGCACAGAGATGGAGGTGAGGACATGATCTTTAAGGTCCCTTCCACTTCTAGCCATTCTGTGATTGATCTCTGCATTAATCTTGGACTGGCACTGGCAGCCACAAACGCCTGTGCTAAACATGGAAGCAACTGTCATGCAAGCATGAATTACAGAATGATATGGGGTTGGAGGAGACCTCTGGAGATCATCTAGTCCAACCCACCAAAAGCAAACTGCAGCCTTTGCAGTACGGTGCCAAGCTGAAGGAGTTCACACTACAATGAACATCACACGCTGCTCAAGAGAAGGGACTTGCAAGTCTGGTCCAGTCTGGGTAGACGAAAAATATGTTTCTACCACACTCCACTCCACTGCACTTGGGATAATACACCTGGTTGAGTGTTCAACACTAGTTAGCCATAACTTGGAAAACAGCCTACAGAGCTTGTATTTAAGTATGACTTCCTTGTAGTATGTCTGTTGTACACAGAAAAAACAGGGAAATAAATTAGGTATATACATTTTTAAATTCCCCATATTGCAAGCAGCAATTGTGAAAATTAATCTAGGGGCTGAGATGTAGCATTCTGGCATAAGCTGCCAGAGATCTGATAATAAAAGAACATTAGCTGTTCTGCATAGGTGGTTGTCTTTGCTCCCACATGCTTCCCATTACATTTTAGTACTTCTGTACTGTCAAGATAGCCATTTACTGAGGGTTCTGATACAAAGGGAACAGTAAATGTGACAGGTTACACAGCAGAAAATACCAGTGTACTCAGTATATAGAGCAGGTCTGGACATACAGGATACTGTAGGTGCTCCACTTGGCTCAATTAAGATTTCTTCAGAACTAACCAAAGGATGGCATTTAAAAATAATTTTTAAAAAAAGAAACGAAAGCAGCAAGCCTTTTTTTATTTTACCATTCCCTTGAAAATATGCTTTGTGAATGGCTCTAACTTGTAATGTAGAAGACCGTTACAAGGACCCTTTTCTGATGAGGCACCTTCCCTCGCATGGGTGCAGGGCTGAGATAGGAAGGCACCTGAGGGGCCTCGCAAAGTTTCAGGCTCCTGCCAGCCCATCACTGCCCCTCACGAGCAATGTGCTTCTCAGCCAGGCACAAATGCTGCTGCTTAGAGATAGTTTCTCCTGTATCCTTACTAGCAGGTTATGTTTCCGCTCAAGTACAGTCTGAGTTACTCAGCAGTTTGGAGGCATTTGACACTCCAGCACTAGTTTTATCTCATGACTTTTCACAACCTTGTGCCTTTCTTATTTATTGTTCTTGAGACAGACTTTGTGCTGCTTCCCCTCCGAGGTTCATCTTAAAAGGAGACAGAACAAAGGTGGGTTTTAAGTTACTCTGGTGTAGACAAAGGTCACATACAAAGTAATTTTCCATATCCCTCACCAAGATATTTAAAAATCAGTAGCCTTTAAATAATAATAATAAAAATAAATTCTGGGTATTTCTGTTTTCCTTTTCATCTTTCAACTTTGAAGGTTTGGTATTGTCAAATTTCTTTCACCAGTATGAAAGTTTCAGAGTTACTGTTCTTACAAGGGGAAGCTTGGGGCTTTGCCTACTCACACACTTCCAGAAAGGGTCTTTCAGAAAGGCCCAAGATGATAAGAATTAATAACACTGCTGCCAAAGCTCTCAGAAGCTTTGAACTTTGTTTACTAAATTATGCTCTTGCCTTTCATCCTCTCCAAATTCCCTTGTTCTCCATCTGAGTTTTTGGGGGTTTATTGGAAGTCTGCTCAGAGACTTTTGCTGCTCAAAAATACACAGACAGCTGGTAGGGACTAGATCTTGCTTAAAATCTGGATTTCTGTTTGGAATTACATTTTGAAATCTGATTTTGTTCTAACTGGGAAAAAATGTTTGACAAGTTCACAGAAATGTTATATTATTACGCCCTGTTGGATGATATATTTATACACACTTATAAGATTTTGTAAAAAAATATTTGCTTTTATAACACTATCATTTTCTACTGGAAACAGCTTCAAGAATTTTATAAATATTGGGAAAAGACACGTAATATCAAGTCTTACTTTATACATATGTACAGATCTACAGTCTTCAACCAAAAGAAGGGATTTAACACTAAAGTTCAAATAGGGATAAATGGCACAGGAACAAAATTGGAAACCAGGAATAACTAGCGTTATGCCATTTCTGAATCCCAGCCAAGTAATGAAGAGTACTTCTCTGTAATTTCTGGGTTTTAGGAGCACCACCATATTTCACGTACAGTCTCTTTCTGGATGGTATGTTTGTGATGAAAAGGTCAAATCTCTGACTCTTTTGTAAAGTTGTTTTTGCTTTGGGGGGTAGGGTGGGAGGTGCGTGTGGATTTTTTTTTCAGAATTTTATGTCCTGTGAGTGTTAAGTGGAGAAAAAGAGGACATGGAGTCTGGAGTGATCATCTCATTTTTGGATTTGGGTTTTGCTTAAGGTTCTTTAAGTCATTTCAGCTAGATTAATTTCTAGGATCTGAGACTCTAGTTTATTATCTCCAGATACATATTTTTATAGTATAAGAAGCTTTAAGATTTCAAACCAACCAACTTAAGGGAGGGGGGTAAGGGTGAAAGTGTTTTTCAGTGCAAGATTCCATTATTGTCCTTTTTTCAAGTTCTTCCCCAATTTTCTGAGCAGTGCTGACTGACAGCAGTGCAGAAAGATACTGGATGGCTGGTGGAAGCACTTGCAAATGACCCAGTAGCAGAGAACAGTGGTGCTTCTGCTGCCACATCATGTCTCCTCTTCAGCAGGAGGAAATTATGAAATCAGTCCTGAAGAATTTTTATTATGTTAAATTTTCAGAACCAGCTTGAGTTTTGAATAGAGTTTTTGTATTTTTCAAGTTTTGTTTAGAGCCAATCGTTGTCCTTCCCATTCCCGTGTGAAGACTGTTGCAGGGAAAAAAAAATCAAGGCTTCCTCTAAACACAAAAGTGGGAACAAAATGTTATAGGCCATAATATTGTGCAATGTGACTGCTCAAAAATAATAATAAAATATATCTAGGCATTGTTACTTTTATTCCTAGTTTATCTGATTCTTCTATACAGAGCAGCTTGTCAGATTTCCTGTCATCTGTTTTCCAATAACTGAAAGCTTGGAAGTTTGTTTTACTCTATTAAGTCTACTCATTAAGATATAGAGAGTTCACACTCCACAGAGACATCTGTTCAGCTATTGAGTGAATTATTTATAACCCATTTAAAGGCAGTATTGCTGTAAAATATTTAAATGTAGTTTAGCTTCTGAATCAAAGTCAATATGAAACAGACTAGGTTTTCCAAAGGGAATTCCATAATACACAGATTCCCTTTCTATTCTAAAATTTTTCCTTTAAGAGAATTTCTTAGCAGGACAATGCCTATCTCCAATGATTTTCCCAGCATTAAATACACCTGTATTTTATTAGGGAAAAAACCCTACAGCTGTATTAATAAAAACACACGCACAAATCCCAACAAAACCAGATATGTTTACACCCACACACCATTTCACCATTATAGACAAACAAGTTTCACAAATAGTTATATTTTGTGTAGATTTACTTCAAATGGCATGTCTTCCATAACAAATTATATTTCATATTTTCATAAGAGATTTTTTTCAAATGTTACTTAACTTTTGTGAGGCTTATTTGGGATGATGACTGTGTATTTTATTATCGTGCTTAGGAAAGAAAAAATGTCCAGAATCATAAATACCCAAAATGTTTAATGGAAAACGTATGTTCCCACTCTCACCACTTTAACCACTTAACTCATCAGATTACTTATGCAAATAGTGACAACAAATTATTAGCAAAAACAGTTTTTAGAAATGTTCATTTTTCTGAAGGTAGCTATGAATATTTCTAGGCTGAAAACCAAGACCTAAGTAATTGAGGGGGCAACAAAATTATATTCCATTTATTACAAGCGTTTGGAAAACTTAGTGTTTCTTTCCTTGATGAGTTTAGAAACTCCAATTAGATGGTAAGATTCTACATTTTTTTTTTTTTTGAAGGGGAGTTTTCTAAATGCATACCCATGTGTACAAACACAAAGAAATTCCCCAGTGGTCTTCACAGGTATATTATATAATAATAATAAAAAGAAGACTTCAGCAAACAAGCCCTTTTCATTGAAAACAAGTAACTTGGTTCTAGCAAACACTTCCACCAGCTGTACCATCGGCACAGGTAAGAGCACAGCACAGCAGCAGCAGATGGTCAGTTTTTCCCTCGTTTATTTAACCCCTATCACCATTAAAACAGTATGATATGGATCTACTTGGGTTGCTGAAACTGAACAAACCCAAAGTATTTCTAGGGTAAGGATAGCAACATGCATTAAAATAAATATTTTTTTTTCCCATCTGATTAAACCCAGCATTTTTTAAAAATAGTCGTAATCCTAACTTTTGACAACGTTTTCATTATTCTTACTATTACATCAAGTTCTGTCTTTGGCATATTGTAACAGGGGTCTGTTTTTTTCCTATAAGAGAATTCATTATTCCAGTGACTTTCCCATTACCTTTACACCCAAACAGTACAATATAATTTCATTTCGAAGGTGATACTTTCCTTCATTGACAACCACATCGAAAGGATGCTGCTTCTGATACCTTAAAGTATCGATATTTCACTGTTCTCCTTCCTGTGAGACAGAAACAGGTAGGCAGAGAGGTCAGAGGAGTAAGAGAGGGTGAAGGAGGGAAAGAAGGAGCAGGAGAGTTCATGTGTGGCTTTGCAGATGCGTTCCTGATTTATAGAGCCAAAGGGAGATGAGCTGGATTGGAGCAATGACCACATATTTCGATATTCCCCTTTCATGCTTATCACTGAAAACACTTCTGCGTTTCTGTGGTGCTGCTGACGGTACAGCCTTTCCTCAGGAGAAAGGCAATTTTTATTGCTTCTCGCTTTAAAAGAAAGTGAGAGCCTGGAAAAGGTCACCGTGGGTAGGCTGCAATAGACATCTGGCCCCTCACTTAGAAGCCTTTCCCCAGTGCTTCATATGCACATATTAATCTAAATTGTACAGTTGTATGCAAATTATTAGCAAATGTACAAAATAGCCTAGCTGATAATTTGCATAAATCTCATCCAGAGGTGTGTAAGGCTTGGCAGCAGTGTCACTGCTGATAAAGGTGTAAGTAAGAAGAAGGATAAGTGAAACCCTGCCAAATCAAATGTGAATGGCATATCATTTTGGCATAACCAGAGGGGCTTTGGATGCAGGGAATGGAAACTGAGAGGGGACCACCAACTCCTCTTTGCCAGGCTGAAGCTAAATGGAAAGTGAGAGCTGAGAAAAAAAGAGCTCCTGGGTTGAGCTCAGTTATAATTATACACGGAGCAAATCATTGTGTGAAAAACTATCAGTTTTAGCACATAACATATACAGTCCCTCCTTCCCAATTTCCCACTGTCAACATACCTGACAGCTGTCTAAGTTTTACCAGAGTTTATCACAGTTCATATCCTCTGTGCTTGGAGAAACACAGTGAGGAACTGCCAGAAATTATCATCCTGCACTGCTAACCCACCAGATGAACTTCAGACTTGCATCATTGGTAGTGATAATGTTCCAACTTATTACCAGTGGGAGTGCCTGTGACAGGCGATGAGCCAAGGAGTTACTGTTGGGAATGGATTTGGTTCAAGAATGATTTTCGTCCCACCAAACTCCATTTGCTGAACATATTTACATTATTAAGGCTCACTGTGTGTTTGGGTTTTTTGGTACCGTACAGTCTAAACATATACAGTGTGAATATACCCTGCTGTGATGGGCACCCCGTATGAAAGTCTAGAATAATACAATCATGACTGTGAGAAGAAAAATCATGCCTTTCTAAAGACCTTTATTGATGAAAAATGTCCTACTAAAAGCAGTGGGACAGTTCTCCATTTACTTGGTACTACCCTGAGAAGGAAGATCTTGCAGCAGGAAATCCCTAACACATGAAGGCTGAAGCCCACGTCACTAGTGTGGAAACACAGGGCAGTGTGTTGCAGCTTCAAGTTTTTTCAGTGAATAAAATTCCCAGCAAATGAGAGTCGTGCAAAACCTTACTGAAATTGTAATTTGCCCCTTGATTTACTTTTACCTGTTCAGCCTTTAGGAGCGTGTTTTCCTTGTGACAGTGACAAGTGGAACCCTGCAGACTCAGACAAGTAATGTTATGAAAGCAAGGTTTATTCCCCCAAATGAAAATGCTATGATGTGAAAACTCTATGCCGTTGGCCCCAAGAAACACCAGCAATAGGGTTTGTAGCACAGATATACTCATTACTGCATAGGCCAACAGACTGCTGGAGATTACACTACCTGTGCCAATGTTAGTTAGGGCCCAGGGAAAATGTTACATGAGGATTTTTCAGGACAAAACTTTATTAAATTTATATTTTTAAAAAGCTAAATCGGAAAACAAAAACTATCTAAGATGCAGCACTTGCTACAGTAGAGGGATTTTGACTTCACTGTTGCATAGAGGGCATAAGAGATGTTATCAATTCAGTCATAAATTTCACATTTCTTGGTATCTGAATGTTTAGCTATGGAAAATTTTTTTTTGCATTAACAGGAAGGGTCTTTGCATGTGTGATGGCTCATTCTCTGAGTGCTCACAACGTACTTAGTGGCGTATGGACACAGAGAAGAGACAGGTCTGCCTCTGGGATTTTACAAACTGGTTTAGTGCCAAATAGAGCAGTGAAAATAATAAATTTGTACATGAGATGTATGTATATCTAATAGGTGTACATAATATCTTACAATGCATCTGGAGAAAACATGAGACACATCAAAGCAGCTTGCTGAATTTAAATTATAAGGAAGAGAAAAGGGGTGGAGATACCAGGTTTTGTAATGGCGAAAGAAAAGGAGGTATATCATACCCTGTCCAAATTCGTCCGGCTGCAAGAAATTAGCTTTTGATTTTATTGAAAATCTAGATTTCTGTATTTGCAGAGAAAATTGTTTGAGAAGTTGAAGTAGATAACATACTTACATTATGCCTTTTCATAGAATCATAGAATCGTCTAGGTTGGAAGAGACCCTTGGGATCATTGAGTCCAACCATCTACCCTACTCTACAAAGTCCTCCCCTACACCATATCCCTCAGCACCACATCTAATCGTCTCTTAAACCCATCCAGGGATGGTTACTCAACCATGTCCCTGGGCAGCCTATTCCAATGCCCGACCACTCTTTCTGGGAAGAATTCTTTCCTTATGTTCAGTATAAACCTCCCCTGTTGCAGCTTGAAGCCATTCCTTCTCGTTCTGTCATTAATTACCTGTGAGAAGACCAGCCCCAACCTCTCTACAGTGTCCTTTCAAGTAGTTGTAGAGAGTGATGAGATCTCCCCTCAGCCTCCTCTTCCTCATACTAAACAGTCCCAGCTCCTTCAGC
>JAHREE010000286.1:1274782-1301435 GCA_033628505.1 Tringa tobata
TTGTGGCAGGGGAGGTTTAGATTAGATATTAGGAAGAATTACTTTACTGAGAGAGTGGTCAGGCACTGGAACAGCCTGCCCAGGGAGGTGGTGGAGTCACCATCCCTGGAGGTATTTAAGATACATGTAGACATGGCTCTTCAGGTCATGCTCTAGTGCCCAAGATTATTGGTTTGTGGACGGGTGTGATGGTGGGGTGTTGTGTGTGTTGTTGTTTTTGGTGTGGGGTTTGGTTGGTGGGTGCTTTTTTGTGGTGTGTGTTTTGTGGTTGGTTTTTTTGGGGGTTTGTTTTTTTTTTGTGGTTGGACTCGATGATCTCAGAGGTCCCTTCCAACCATGGAGATTCTGTGATTCTGTGATTCTTCCTTTGCAAACCTATTTTTGCAGGTGGTATCAACCTGTTCGTGTGCTGCACAGGTTGTGTGGATGCAAAAACATTTTGAATGTCTATCTAAAAAATTCTTAGATTCTATGCCAGTTTCTTGTTTAATCAATTGTCAGTGAGGAAATAAACTTACTTTCTAAACTTAAAAAGACATCTCCTTCTCATAAGAGGCTGAAATTTTTGTAATTTGGAGAGCTGAGGCAAGACTTCTTAACCACACAGGAAACGTTGAGGCGTGAGGCCTTTGATCTGATATTTTCAATTGCGAAGTGGAAATCATAAACCAGCTGCTTAGTCCCTTGTAGTATTTGAACAGATAAAAATATGCAGCGTCTGACTGTAAACCCACATGCTGGGATTTTGGGCTGGCAGCCTATTCACAAATGTTCTGTACAAGGAAGCCCATTTTAAGTAAATTTAATTTCTTTCAAAGATTAGATAAGGGATTGCAGAGTACTCAGGTACTCTGTTGCAGATATTGAACTCTACAAACTCAGGGGTTCTGGGGATGATCAAACTTCTTTAGGTCTGCATGTATGGAAAACTATAATAAGTAGTGATGCTATTCAGCCTTAATCTTATGTAATTTTCCTTGTGCTTTCTTTATAGAAACAGTTTCTCTGTGTTTTCATAGAAACAGAGAAATGTAGGGGTTAGAAGGGACCTTTGGAGATCATATAGTCCAGCTCTCCTGCTAAAGCAGGTTCGTCTAGAGCAGGGTGGACAGGAACTCATCCAGGCGGGTTTTGAATATCTCCAGAGAAGGAGACTCCAGAACCTCTCTGTGCAGCCTGTTTCAGTGCTCTGCCACCCTCAAAGTACAGCAGTTTTTCCTCTAACACAGCTTCATCTCTCAAGTTCTTGAAATTGCATCCTTCAAAGAGCTCTACAGCTTAATTCAGTTGAGTTGTTGATTTTGTTGAATCAGTTGGGCTCCAGAATTCACCTATCCTGGTCAGCACTGATGTTGATTTCTCTGGGTAGGTGGGCTCTTGCATCCTTATTCAACAGCACACAACTAAACTGCAAGTGGGTTTTTATAGACTCTTGTTTTCTTTCTAAAAACACTGGATGTTTCTGTATAATTTTTTTCCTAAACATCATCTTGATCTATTTGGCTTTCTTAGCTATTATAGATGGTTCTGACAGTCCCCAAAGTGTGGCTGTTGCTCAAGCAGACAGCCCCTGAGCTGGCAAAAGCTTTGTTAGCAAGACTGAAAAGCTGAATGTACCTTTGATTTGCTTTTTTCTTTTTCCTACCAAAACCAATTCAGGGTGTTCTCTGGACAACCTGCTTTGGAGAAAGTATATTGGTGATAAAAACTTACCCAGTCTGTACAATCTGTTACCTTCTGAGGCAAGGAAGAGCATTTAGAGGATTTTTGTGGCAAGTATAAAGTGTGAATGTTAGGAGCCTACTCACAAATACTCTGTCTCTGACATTACATTCCTAATTTACCAAGATACTTAAGCACGTGTCTAACTATAAGTGTGCAGTATAATACATGTGCTTACAGCTACCCAATATAACATCTTCCTAAATGAATGTCTGTATTATTATATCTGGTCTAAAGGACTAGTAAACGATTTGGTAAGGACAATTTAGTGCTCAATAACAAAATTTCTGATTTGTTAGCATGATTTTTGTGTAAGTAAATATTTTTGGCACTAATTTGATATTTGGAGTTACACGATATTTTAAAAGTTTATTTGTAATAAGTCAAAACATAGACTTTGCGTGGAAACTTGATTAACATAAAAGAAAATTTCTACTCCTGACCAAAATGAGAGCATCGGTCTCCTGTCATAGCAAATAATTAGATGTCTAGAGCACTCAGCAGAGATACAAAGGATCCTAGTCCAAACCCCTGATGTAAATTTCACATTTGGAAGGGATTGAGATCTGTGTGAGTATGTTAGCAACCTGCCTGTAACTGTTTACTCTCCTGGCTTTTTTCCCTTTGTTCTCTAGTGGCAGAAGTTCCCTGTTTTCCCTTCTTATTCAATAACACTCTTAGGTAAACCTCAGTTTCATGAGTTGAGAAAGCTGCTTCCCACTCAGCTCTGGTTGGAAGGTGAGGCACAAACATTTATCTTTAAGCTCAATGAAGAAGTATTCACACCTGCTGAATTTATTCATCTAACTTCATTACATTAGAAGCTGCTGCTTTCAGTGTCTCAGTGTATCCTTCTTGGAATTGCACCAGGAGATACAGGAACTGGGAAAATAAGTCTGGATTAAAAGATGCAGTTATCCCCAACAGGAACATCATCAATCCTTATGCCACAGAAGAATCCTAAATCTCCAGTAGATTTAACACCAAATGGCAGTATTTCAGCAGAAGCCAGTGGCAACTGAGATCTGCCTGTAATCAGAGCATCCATCTATTGAGCTGATTATAACCTTTGGATCTATTTTTTTTTCACTTGTTTAGATGTTAAAACAAGTTGTCAGGTTGTGTGAGGTCACCTGTGCAATACATACATATTTTGAAAGCAAGCACATGAAGAGAACAGGCATAATTTTAGGTTGCTAGCACCAGTTTTTTCTTTTCTCATATAATTTCAAGAGAAACTTGATGATGTTGCTTAGGTATATTTGATCTCCTTCTGCAAGTAAAGTTTTATGTGGAGGACCCTGCAGAAGAGCAACTTCATGTGAAGTCAGGACTCTAAAATCAAGGAGTCCAGTAAATGTGTTTTTTTTTTTCCAGGTGGGATTCATTCCCAGTCTCCATTTTTTATTTTGTTGTGTCAATCAGCAATTTGGAGAGTCTGTGTACGGCATCAAGATTTGCTTTGGTTTTCTTGTGTTTGTGTTCCGTGAGACAGTCATGAGCTCTGGGCTGTGCAGAGAGCAAACCTAAAGCACCAGGAAAACCATTTTCTAACTTCATATGAGTGCAGTCTAATCGTCTCACTTTCAGAAGCAGTGTTCTCTGTCTGTTCCTGCAATACAGTAGCTCCAAGATGCTCCATAAAATTTGTAGCAGATGACTTCAAAATAGATAAAAGAAAGTACTTTCCACTGCTGGCAGAGAACTTCGGGAGCTTGTTGGAAGTTCAGGAAGTGGATATATCTGCAGCATCTAAAAGGGGTTAAATAAGTTCCTGGGTAACAGGGTCATAAATGTTTCTAAATGGACTAGGCATGGACATGCCTTCTAACATCGCTATTATGACCTTTCTACATACAGGGGAGAAGAGCGGAGTGGACTGCAGAAAACAGCCACATGCACCTACTCTGTGTAAAAAGCTCCTCCTTAAATAGCACCAGCGCTGCTGGGGGGCAGATTTCTGGTCTGAGGCAGTGGGGCATTCCTTCATTATCATGAAGCAAAGATCTGGAAATCCTATCGATAGCAAAAATGCATGATTTATGAATAATGAAGAAGAAATCATGTTGTGAAGAATATTCACAACCTGGGCAAGGGTAACTGACCTTAAGTTAAGAAAAATTCGCATTTGGTGCTTGGTAGCAGTGCTTACTGACCACGGGAAAAGTGGGAACTAAGGGCATTCTCCTGCCTGGGTCTCAGTCTGAATGTAAGGAACTTCCTGCCATGAGGTCAGCCGTGCTTACGTTGAGCAGTTCTGCTCCCTGCTTTTCTTCTTTATGAAAGAATAGCAGTACTCACACGGTTGTTCTGCCTGTATTATTTGTAGTGTGACTATCTCGAGAGTCTCTCTCTTCTTTATGAAGCTTTTCAACATGCTTAAGCTTTGCTTGGAGACAGGACACTAGATGAGATGGACCTCTAATCTAATCCAGTCTGACAATTCTATCAGTGTCTCAGAGATCCTACTGTATCATTCATTTATCAGCTGTACGAGAACTTAACCTAAATGACATATGGAAATGTACTGGGCAGAAAATCTGATTAAATTCAACATATTCTCCTAAATCAACTTCTACTGTCTAGCGATCCTTGGAGAATATGAAAACTTCTTCTGAAACTTTTTGTTCTGATTTTTCTGTTGTATTCCCTAGCAATTTCAAACATTTATTTTAAATGCCTTTTATACTCCACTTATACTTTGGGGTTGTTTCTTTCTCTCCAAAGCTTTGGTGGTGTTGTCCCCCCAGATCCTTTCCTCATAACCTATTCATTCCAATTCTCATCAGCTACCTGAGAAATCATAGCTCAGACCTGTGAAAGGACATTTGAGATGGTTGAACCCACAGACAGGATAGTATTGTGCCCTCAGTAAAGTCATAGTCATAGAATCATAGAATCGTCTAGGTTGGAAGAGACCCTTGGGAACATCAACTCCAACCATCTACCCTACTCTACAAAGTCCTCCCCTACACCATATCCCTCAGCACCACATCTAATCGTCTCTTAAACACATCCAGGGATGGTGACTCAACCCCCTCCCTGGGCAGCCTATTCCAATGCCCAACCACTCTTTCCGTGAAGAATTCTTTCCTAATGTTCGATCTAAACCTACCCTGTTGGAGCTTGAAGCCATTCCTTCTCGTTCTGTCATTAATTACCTGTGAGAAGAGACCAGCACCAACCTCTCTACAGTGTCCTTTCAAGTAGTTGTAGAGAGTGATGAGGTCTCCCCTCAGCCTCCTCTTCCTCATACTAAACAGTCCCAGCTCCTTCAGCCTCTCTTCATATGATTTGTTTTCCAGCCCCTTCACCAGTTTCGTTGCCCTCCTCTGCACTCGCTCCAGCACCTCCAGATCTCTCTTGGATTGAGGTGCCCAAAACTGGACACAATACTCCAGGTGTGGCCTCCCCAGTGCTGAGTACAGGGGCACAATCACCTCCCTACTTCTGCTGGCCACGCTAGTTCTAATACAAGCCAGGATGCTGTTGGCTTTCTTGGCCACCTGGGCACACTGCCGGCTTGCATACTTGCCATATATGTAATAAATATGCTTCCAAACAACCCAAACAGATAGAATAGCCAACACTATTGTTTGCCAACAGTGTTATACTGATGCAAAATATAATAAACATTTTCTATTTCGTGAGATTGAACTAGGCCCAGAAGTCATCTGAAATTGGAGACAAATTTTAATTTAGGAAACTGTAGCATACATAGTAATGGCCAAAGCCAACTGCTAGGGCTTCATTAAATAAAATTCATAACCCATAAGAGTTGTGCAGTAAGAAAACAGTAACGTTACTGGAAACTCAAGAAAAAATAAAGCAAAAGAAAGAAATAAAACTATGCTCACATTACTAGAATTATGCATTTGTGCTTTGGAAAGTAGCAAGCTATGTTTCTGAACAAGATGAAGTCAGTTTAAGGGCAGAGTAATTAGGACTAAACAGCTACATGAGATGAAGTAGATTCTCTGCAACAGAAAAAAAGATATAACTTGAGAAGCTGGCTTGCTGCCAGAAATAAAATTGTCACCAGTTGATATTTGTCTTCATAAGGAATGTTGCAAGAATAATGAATTACGATTAAAACCAGAGTAAAAATTGCTGATACAGCCCTGGAGCGAGAGAGCTAGATGAAAAATACTATATGTGAAGGTTAACAGTCTGTATACAAAGATCATCTTTTTCAATCATACAGCATTATGGCCCTTGGAATGGGAAACACTCTTCTGTATTATATACTGAAGTCCACTGAAAGTTTATAAATGCTTATTATTCTCATTCCACAACAATTTCTCTATAAAGCTATCTATAATCTGTATGCAAATCACTGTCCCAGGTTGTTAAAGAAGTCAACTATTTAGCAATATTCAAAATAAGATTGGAAAGTTACTGATGTGAAAACAGTATTTGTAGATAGAAGATCAAAGATGAATGTCACAAAGGTATTAGAGAAACAATCCAAAGAATCATTTCGTGTGGAGAAAAAATGCACAAATGGGCAACTGCATTACAGGAATGTTTAGACTATGATGAAAGTAATACTATTCATAAATTCTTATTCCAGACACATCTCCTTTGCTTCCTAATCTCACCTTCAAGTTTAAATAGAAGAAAAGGAACAGTTTGTGAAATGTATATTCCATGTTTTACAAATCATCTTTATTTAAAAATATCTAGCTTAGGCTAATATCAGAGGAACTTATCAAAAAACCTCCATATTATAATCTTGTTAAGTCAGAAATATGTCCAAGATTTTAGTAAGCAAAACATCAGTTCAAAAATACTTAGATGTTTATGATACTTAGTGAAAAAAAATTGGAATCTTAGAAGGTGCTGCTAGGTAAAGCCAAAATCTAGGCCTTGCTGTATGAGAAGCCCTGGGAGACAAGATGTTCTGAAGATAAAGAAGTTGCTTCTGGAAAAACAAAGCAGAGCTTTCTTTTACGCAAGAAAGAAATTCAGTAAGAGAATCATATCCTTGATTTATTGATTGACTTGGTCTGCTTTAATCTCTAAAACAACTGACCAGTGTAATCTGGTTATTTATCATCCTAAACAAGACGGAGATTAGGTAGACCATAGGACATTTAGAAAAAATAAAGTGCTATTTAAATTGAATAACACAAATGAAGTACAAACAAAATAAATCATCTAATCCCCAAGGCAGATGTTGGATTGATCATCCAGATGCTGGCAACTCATCCTGCTTAAATCCCTCATCTTGGATTTCACGTAGTTGGAAGAAAGAACAGGAATTGGCTGCTGTATAGGTGCAGAGTGCTCCCCCAGCTCAGAAATAAGATGCAATATGGATATACATGAGAATAACACCTTTTTCAAAAGTAGGTCTGATGTAGTCCTATATTGTGAATATTCTTCATTTCCTTCTCAAATAATAGTAGCTGCTTCCAGATAGACAAACCTTTCGATCTGGAAAGCAGAGGATTTATAGGGCTCCATATGAGTGCTCTTGGCCTGGTCTATAGTCTCTTTTCTTATTCAAAAATTTTAAAGACAGATTTAGTGTAAAGGTTCAACTCTCTTATTATTGGCCAGTGTTCATCACTTCTGGAACAAGAGAATGGGTGGGATCACATAAATTGTTAGACATGAGGTGACTCCAGCTACCTCAGGAGGAAGCAGACGTCCATGGAAATACAGCTTGTCCTCTGCCTGAGAACTGAGAGCTGGGGGAGTTCACACCTCCCCAGCTGGTTGCCTCATTTCCCTGTACCAAATGATGGGTTACTGGTGCTGCAGGGCTGGGATGCCTTTATGAAAGACACTTACCTGCTGGATGTGGTATATGAAATGTAAAAACGTGTATGAAAACAGCTGCTGGCCTTGAAAGAATGAAGTCTCCAGACAGCTCTGAGCAACTGATGGCTTACAAATGCGCAAAGCTTGTTTCCTGCAAAGCTGATAAGCACCAAGGACAAGCCTCCAACTCTCCTTCACTGTGCTGGACCTGGGGCATCCCAGAGATAGGATCAATATACCAATTTGGGAAGTACTGGGAAAGTTCATAACACTGAGGGTCCGGGGAGGTGACACACAAGCATTCTTCTCCAACTACATAGTTAGGAACGTGTTTTAGGGCAGCACTGCCCATTCTTTCCAACATCACTTAAGGAGCATGTAAGACATGGAGCCCTGTAGATAATTTAATTACATTCTTAGCAATTTCAGCATTTATTCAGGAGACAAGCTGGAGCTACCTTTCAGAGTTAATATAATTATTACAAACATCACATTTATGGAGGTGTGCTGCTGTGCCCTGTGTGATATATGTGAAGTCTGAGAAAAATACTAAACCCAGGCAAACAAGCTGAATTCCGGACTCCTATGCATGTCCTTGGTAATTTGTGTAAGTGATAAAAGCATCCATCTTAATATCCTTCCTGTCAGCAACACAAACCCAGGCTCAATACTGGAAATGAGAATTCAAAATGTCTCCTGTGCTCATATCCTGGACAATTGTGGTGATGTGGTGGGTGATTTTTCTCCAATGAAAGTGCTTTTTTTCCTGTCTAGGCTCTGCTTTATTGTGGAACACATTGTACTAATGTGTTATAGGGCTTTAAATTGGTTGTGGTGTTACTTGGGGGTTTTTAAGTTTATCCTCCTGTGATGAAGGAGCCACTGACCTTTATAAGGATTATTGTGCCTGAATAATTTTATGGATGGCATTGGTGCAGGCTGATTTCCTTACCATATAAAATCTCACTGGCAACCTCAGTGACTGCTAGTTTATGTTCCTGGAGTGCCATCTAACTGACTTACATAGACTGCTTACAGTTTTCTGATATTTTAACAAAACTTTTTGGCATACTACTGGTAATTTATTTCATTACAAGCAACAATATATGCTAAACATAGGCACAACGAGGAGAACAGTAAATGTCAAACAAAATTTTGTTAAGCTCACAGTTATATTTAGGGAAGAACAATGAATGGGTAGTGAGCTGAGCTGGCTGCTTATACTTATCAAACAGCCTAAGAATTGTGCAGTGTCACAGGAAGTGCAATAAGTAAAATTAAAACACAAATCAAACAATTCTCAAGTTCTGCATGCAATTTTAAAGTACACACAGATGAATATGGGATCTCTGCCCCTTCCAACTTCTCTTTGGGGGCCTAGGCATATCGAGAGCGTATGGGGACCAGGAGCAAAGAGCCGTTTACCCTCTTGTAAACTTTTGAGCAGTCTGTCTCCTGAGAAACACCCATAATTTCAGCTCCCAGACAGCCAGCATGTCCCAGAAGTGCTCTGTAGAGGGTGGTGGAAGAAGGCCTTGAACAACTTCATATGTTTGGCCAAATACTAGGAGACCTTGTGTTGCCAGAAGGACTTTGTCTTCTTAGGTGACTCACTGCATGCAAGGGTCTGCGTAGGTGCCGGACTCAACGTGGGTCTGTTACTGGGGCCCATGCAGAAACTGCACAGCATCCTGGGACTCTCCTTTTCACTACTTGTTGCAATAACCTGTTCTACATCTTCTCCTGTGTCTTTTGCATCACTAGGAAGCACCGTGAGCTCAATACTCCTCTTTAGCATTTTCACAGCAGCGGTATGCATTTCTGCTCTTTTCCCTCTCTTGGTGACTCAGATATGCTTAAGTCCCAAGGTGGAATGGCCACCTTTCAGATCCCTCAAAGACATAGTGTTCATTATCTTTCTTCCTTGAAGGAAGGAAAAGTAAGAAAATATTTTCTCCCACTTCATTTCTGCATTGCAAGACCACAACTGGAATGCTGCATTTCTGTATTCTTCCTTTTTTGTTTGTGAAGTCAGCTGTCTTGGAACTGCAGGTGTCAGTCCACAAGACAAACAATGGAAAGTATCAGAGTAAGATCACTGCTAAAAGTTTTATTTTATTAAAACTTTCTTGAAAGCCTAAGGTAAATATGACATTTCTTCTCCCTGAAAAAGTGGTGGCGGGATAAGATTTATAAACAGAGTTTCCATTGCTGACCTCACTTCCATAATCTGCTTCAGTGTGGGCAACACATGAAGGACAACATGGGGGGAATGAAAGAAGAAATACACAAACAAGGAGTCCTGTAGGGAAGATGGAAGGAGGAAAGGGAAACACTGCATAAATCCTTGGGCAGTTCAGCACGTCTCAGAGAATAATTAAATACCCGTGGAGTTCATTGGCCATCTTGCCTTTGGACATAGATATTTGCCAAAACAATGACCAATATGGGGTGGGCGGTGTGCTGTGCTGAAACTCCCATTTCTCCACTCCCACTCTTATGGGTGCCTGAGAACCCACCAGTGAAGGAATCCTGGACACTTCTTCCTGGGATGCCTGGTGGGACAGCCTGCTGGTGAGTCACCTCTGTTTTCTCAGGAGAAATCTCACTTCTTGGGGCCTCCTCTCTCCTGTCCCCTCTCAGTTGTAGGAGAACAGTGTCATGAAGAGGGGTCAGTAAGTTCAGCTTTTGGGACACTGGCATGTACTTTTCTGCCTTCACAAGGCAGAAATATAAAAGCAGGGGCTCTTCTATATTTGCGGTAGTATTCTTTGCCTTCAAAATAATTGTTTCAGCCCCTGTTTCGTCCTGGCATGGCATGGCATGGCATGCCAAACATATGATGTATGTTTCTACTATCATATATATTCCTATTACTGATGCCAGCCCTGTGCTTCCTTGAACAATAGTCTCAGTGTTACTGGGAATGTGAGTAACCCTCTGGCCAACAAGCTTCATATTGGCAACACTCTCTTGGCCCAGCAGATCATGCGATGGCTGGCAGCCTGGAGCCCCTAAGTGTTACGCTGGCAGTCTGAAGCAGTCCAAGAGGAAAATGTGTAACAAAACACCAAAGAAGGTGCTATAAAGTACCATCCATCTCCCGCAGACCAGAGGGCAGAGGAGTGGTTTGCAAAAAAAAAGACAGAAGACCAGAGAAGGGACAGTTAAAAGAATATCTATAAAGATATACTTGTTTTCGTGCCCAGTTGCTTCCAGATGAGCTATAACCACACTAGAAGGAGGGAGAGTAGAAAGGGTGAGAACAGCTCAGTTGGCTGCATACTTGAAACCTGAACAGCACTTGCAAGCTCAGACTGTATTCAGCCAGGAAAGGAGCATAACAATTTTCAGTGTAGATGACAATAGTGGCACAAGCAACCTGTAAGTTTATACATAGGATCCAGTTTCAGCTCCTGAACAAAACAGTATCTGTCCTGGTATTTATAAATAAAGGAGAAATATAAGCTTCTGATACAATTAAATAAGCGCTTAGAAATATTTATTATTAATGTAGGTTATATATTATCTATTAAGTTGTACACTCAAAGTAGGGTCATTAATAGTTTCATGTACGAGGCATGTCAGCAAAAATTTAACAGCTGGTGTTAATTATGTTTATAACAATCTCAGACTATCCAAAACTGTTCATGTTTTTATTTACATGGAATCATTCTTTAGGTCATATGGGTAAAAAATACAGGTTCTTTTACTCTTATTCAAGCTTTAGTGTTATAATCGTATGACAAACAGAAAAGAATGACAGTACCATGCACTGGTTAGAGTGTTTTCCCTTACTTTTATGTCTTTTCAGTTCCAAAATACCTTAAAACTGGCAAGTCATTTCCAAGGAAGTCTTGTACAAAGTGCCATTATAAAAGACACTCAGAAAAACTCGTATTGAATCCTGTGGATAGCCCTGATCATCTGGGATGATGAAAGATTAATTCAAACAGGAAAAGGCACAAAGACTCTTAAGATGACCAGGTGCTGGGCAGCCCCACCAGAGCAGAGCACATTTTTTTGCACCCCAGATAGAGAAGCCAAGGACAGGAATATCATCCCTACCTGCAGTTCGTTATCCAGTGCACTTATATAAGCACTGTGCGGGGAGAAAACAATTTAAGCTACTGGATAATGTTGGTACAGAATCAAAATGTAAATAAATCTAGACAAGAAACTGGGAGATATCTGTAACAGAAGAGAAGTATATCTCTGAAACATTGTCCTGATAAACACCGAGAAAAAGTGTGCTGGGCTGAAGATCTAAGATGTATTTTTCTCACAGAAAATGTATTATGTCATCCCTGTGAGAACAAGTAAACTGGACTCAGTACACCAGAAGGTCCATTCAATACTAAATTCCCCAAAAGAGTTGGACAGCAAATATGTCTTTCCAGTCCTTATCTGTATTTATTTGTAAAGTCATAATTCAGCTGTATCAAATAGGGAACCAAGGGGCTATCACCAACACACCTCAATACAGGAGCCTTACTCGCTATAAAAGTCATCAAAACTAATTACTGCTTGGGCTATAGACAGAGATGGATTTTATTTCATGGGCACTACCCTCTTACCACAGCAATCTTTCAATGGCACATGCCTTCGCGGCTTCAATCCAAACAAAGGTAGCAAAACTAAAGGGAGCATACAACTGTTAGGATTTTTAGCAGTTGTTCTGAGGTCTGACCAGTATCCAAGTTTTACAGATCATGAGATTCCTCACCTTATATTTGCAAAACAGAAGAGAGATTGTTCAACTTCAGAGAGCCACTTCATAAGGTTTTTAGGTTGGGAAGGAGGCATGCTAGAAACCCAGAGAGTGGAGTAGAGCTGCTTCAGCCGTGTGCCTTTTCCCCTAGTCTCCAAGCAGGTCCATGGAAATTATATGGGAAATTACATAGCGTGGTGTTACAGTGTCTTTTCTTTGAAACTACTCCTTAGCAGACAACTCTTTGCAAGTGCAGACATCTGTATATTAGAAGGTGAAAATGAAGCTGTGGTGGTGTAGATATGAACACCTAATTTTCTAGCAATCCGAAGGGCTAGAATGCCCCTGCCTTGTTCCAGAAGGTATTTTCCTTGCATCCAACGCCCCCTGCTTGTACCATATGAAATTGAATGAATTAAGATGCATGACTGAAGAACAGATCATTTCAGGAGGGGAAAAAAAATCACAACTTCTGTAACTGAAGGAAAACAACTAGCATGGAGGGAGAGGCAAGTTTCAGAAAGTTTTATAGTTTGCCTGTATTTCTAGTAATTTTCTTTTTCATCTGCTTTATCCAAATTACATCAGGCTGCAAACATGGGCAGCAAACTTCATGAGAACATTTATGTCTGTGGACAAATAGGCTAATAGTCCACAGTGAGTCATTTTTAAATGGTTTAAGTCTTTATTTGTTCATGAGGAACATAATGTATTCGTATTTATTTACTACCCAGAACCATTCATTTTATGGCTATTTATCTATGAAGATTGTTCTCAAGTGAGTTCATTACACGTGCCTAGTATTTCAAATGTCAGCTTTATTGGTTGTTGTCACTGGATACTAATTCCCTTAGCAATGCTCCTGGCTGAATGAATACTGCTACCCTTAAAAATCTGTTTTATAGTAGGAATATTTATATACATGAAGCTGCAGTCTTGCTTCTGGAAATATCTCTTTTTCAAACTTAAAGTTTGACATTTTTGTGGACACTCTAACAAATAGCTCACTGCTGGGGAATAAGGCGGGTCCAAATAATGACAAGACCCTCTCACCTGATCAAATAGGATCAAGAAAAATTACAGTCCGTTTGATCAAGCACCTCTCCTAAGACTTTCAAACATATTCATCTTTGATCCTAACCAGAAAGCACAGGTCTCCTTGTTGTGTTTTTCAGTCTTATCTAAAGTCCAGAAGTGAATAAACAGCTGTTTCAGAATTTCAAAGGATGGATTTCCTTCCTTTCCTTCCTTTCCTTTCCTGCTCTGCAGCCTTCATAAGCTGCAGAATTGAGAAGGCCACTAATTACATAGTTCTTCAGTCCCTAAATTAATTTATTTTAGGTAGGGAAAGAGTTGCATGAAATTAGCCGCATTTAATTTACTTAGTCTAGGCATGGTGTTAATGACTTTCCTCAGAAAGACTTCCAAGTGCACAGACCACTCTGGAAGGGACAGGTAGACCCCTCTGCTCCTGCCAACATAAAGGCTTTGCTCTGTAACTAGAACTGATAAGTTTCCAGGCAGGTCCTGGCATGCAAATATCTGTCTGGTAGTGCTCATTGTAGAAGTGTCTGCTAACAGAGCTGGAAGTTTCTTATTTTAGTAAGAGGTTTAAAATTGCATCAGAGGAGCCCATGTTTGCTTTCGCTTTCTAGAAGCTTAAGAAGTCGCAATTTAGTTACTGGTCCTGGCTTAGACCAGTTTTCCTGCCATTAAAAATCCCTGCTAGAGGGATTTAGAGAATTGATTCATATGGAAAAGCATACTGTGAGAAACCCAGACTTAATAAAATCAATAACAAAAACGCAGTTGACACTAGGAGAGTAGGATTAATGGCACTATAAAATTAGACTTCTCTCTATATCAAGACTGTTCAGCTTGATTTGAACGAGACACACTTCTATGCACTATCAAAATCCCCCTTCAGACCAGCACATGTGCTTAATTTTAAGCTAGAGAGAAGTTCTACATTTTTTCTGAATGGATTTTGTAACAGCTAAACTAAAATTACCTTCTCCTCCCTCAACTTAGATGGCAACCTTAGTTTTGGCATAGGAGTACCTCCCAAAGTATTTTATTTCTTTGAAAAGCATTTTCAATGCAGAAAAAAGTGTTACATTGGCTTTACAATTTTACTGTCATTCCTGAATGGTTTCAGTTTTCATGAAGACCATGTTTATAGTGCAAATAGGATAATAGTAACTAGGTGTTGGTAAAAATTTTGGTTCGCTCACATTCAAAAGTCTGTTAGTATCAACAGGTTCAAATGCACCTCACAATATTTTGCTACGTGCCCAAAGGCTGTGCTGGTCGTTATCAGTTATTGGTAATTACTTCTTTTCACGATTCTGATATGTGCCAACCTGGTCACACAATCTCCAGTATTAAACCAGGCAGCAATAAGGTATTCTTCACCCTACAGGACAATGAATGTCTTAGTTGAGAAAATGGGGCACTGCACTTTCTCAGCACATTTTTCAGATCAATTTTAAGGGTAAAAAGATGTATTCATATTAGCAACTGAAAAGGCATAGAGGAAAGCTACCCACAGCTTACCCATTTTCACCATTTTTAGTAGTTTTTCAGGCTAGATTACATTCCAAAATAACTTTTTACTAAGTGTGGGCATGATGGGGTTTTCAACTTTACCTTAACCTCCTAAGGATAAAATATCTTATTTTTCCAAGGAGAGGTCAGACCTCTTCTTCCTTAATAATGATCAAATAGAAATTCTGGCATCCTTTACAATTCAGCGGAACCATGGAAGAAAAGCATGCCATTGAACCATGCTTTTATCAGTAAGTACTAACACAGCAACTGTGGAGCAGCTATGAGCTTAAACAAGGAGACTCGCAGTTCAGGTCTTCTGTTTTTTTCTAACTTTCTACCTGCCCCTTTGGTAGAAAGGGCCTACGGACCCACTCTTCTGTATCTGGGGGCAGAGGACAGCCCAAAGAGCTCAAGTATGCAAATTCCAACAAGAAGCAAAGGTAAGAAGTGTTTGAGTTTCATTAAAACAGAACTGAGAAATACGTAGGACTGATTCAATTCACATATCTCTATCTTAATCAACAGCCTAGTATTTTTTTATTAACAGTAAATCATTGGATTGAAGTTTTATTTTATAGAATAGGAGCTGTAGAAATCTGAGAGAAGAAAAATTGTCACATTAGCATCTGTGAAATAATGACTCATATGCCCACAGAGTCATTGTCTTACACTAACAATGTGCAAAGCCTAGAGAAGCTTTCGTTAATGATCTCTATTGAGGGATTGATGGTCACACAAATGGCTGGCATCTGCTGTTCCAGAAATGAACTAAACAAATTTAATTTCATCTCTTGAAAGAAAGTAATATCCACAAAAGTATAAGACACAGAGTTTCTCTCTGTTTCTCTTATTTTGCAGACTTTCTCGTTCATTGCAGTGACAAGCTGGGCATGCAAATATGGGACTCTAAGGAAACTTGACAGCCTTTGAAATGGAGACTTTTAAGAAACAGATGGACAACACAAACTGAAGAAGGACTGACATAGAGGTGACAATACATTGGCAAAGAAATGAAAAAGGGGACGTGCAGGTAGAAATCACAGAAAGAAGGGTGGATTGATTTCTTGGATTTACACCATGTACACTGGAGGGCTGTTTTAAAAATCATTGGAAAATTAAGAGGTGTTTTTTTCTCACTCGGTGATACTGGTTACCCAGACAAAAGATACATGAAAGTCTAAAAAATACAGCACACCAGGAAGCAAGTGAAAATTTGTAATTGCTAACCAGTACACAGACAGCTCAATTTCTTTTGTGTCCAAAATCAGAGCTCTCTTGTCTGCTATTCATATATCTCAGGTATCAGATCCTCTACTTTCTTTTTCTATACTAGAATCATTAGACAACTACCATGGGTTATTAGAATAATATAATTTTCAGGGACACATGCTTTTCTGTATCCTATCTTCACACAGTAGGTGACTAAAGAAGCACATTAGATTAAATGAATTGTACAATTAGACCTCAGCTCCTTGAAAACTGACTTCCTCTCCTGAAGAGTCCACTCATCTTACAGAGGACAGCGGAGGACTCTAATATACCACTTGAAATTCTTAGTTGAGATAAATGAGTGAAGTTTCACTGATATCAATAAAGCTGAAGTGATTCATACTGAATAATGGTATGATCCTTAATCATTCCTTATACTGTTATTTATCTACTCTTAATGATGCCTTCTTTTCCTTGAGGTAGGAATTCTTTACAGTTTTTTCTCATAAACCTCATATATGCTACCTTTAGGGCTTTCTGGGGGGAAAAAACAAGAGCGCAAGATCTTCCATTTCGCAAGTGTTGTCAGGAATGCTAGAGCCACATTCTTAATTTAAGCTTGATAGTGACTCAGTCTGATACCACACTGACTTCCAAAGCAGACAAACTTTTTCAGACAAGTGCTGACAGATGTTGTGGATCTGAGGCAGGAAAACAGCCTTTAGTATTTAATGTGGTAATGAGAAATTAAACTGCCTGAGGCATGAAATATAATTGTTCATTTACACTGAAAACATATTGACGCAAAAACAATCATTACAGTCATGGATGGGAAAAGCAGTAAAATAATAGACCCAAATCTTCTACTAACCACAATGTTGAAATTTTAATATTTTCTCTAAGAAGCCTCTGGGGAAAATGCATGCCTTAATGATTGCATTGCTATAGGTCTCTTGGTGCTAGAAATGGTGGAAAAGTTGGTATATGCACACAGTTGTTCATTCCTGAGTCTTTCCCAGATCAAGTGGAAGAGCTGACTGAATGCTGTAGTGCTGTACATTGTAGATCCAGACTACCAGTGCCACTACCAGCACTAAGCAGGTGATAGCATATTGATTAGGGAGGATTTCCTCAAAAAGGTCTTATAAATACACACTTTGGCAAAGGGACAGCCTAAAGAAGTTGGACTTTGCCAGTTTCTTATGTGGTGTGAAAGGACGCGGCCCATCTGTGCTAACCCATCCCAGTAGCACCAGAACTCTACAAGAATCAAATTTGAATGCACCAGCTATTGGTCTGGACAGTACACGCCAGTAATCCTCTGCTTTTGCAAGAATGCAAAAGAAACAGAAGACAAAGTAGTTTCCATGAGTAAGATATACCCCCTGATATCTCTGGGCTGAGGCAATAGATACAGGGAAGCACGAGGCTGGGCCATCAAACAGGCAAGGGGAAATTCCCCCCATTAAGACTCATGAAAGGAATATTTTTGTGAGGACACAGAAAGCTCTGGCCATCGTGGCACGTTGCAGGAAGGTAGGATCTTCAAAATCTTTTCTGGAATTTTAGTTATATTTTATTTGCTGTTTTAAATATTCATCCAAAGTGAATAACTGAAGTTACGACATTTCCCAGTGGCCAAGTTACAGCACAGGTTTCATAAGTAATGCAAGGGACATGGATGCACCTCTGAAAATATAAAACAACATACTCTCAGTGAAGCAAAACCAACAGAGAAACGTATCTTCCTAGTTCATTAAACCAAAAGATAAGAAAGCTTGAAGAACATACTTCCAAATTTATACTAGGAGAAAAAAAGGAAAAGAGGCTCAGCTGCTAACTGTAACCTGAGGCAGGTGCAGTGCCAGTTGCAAAGCAAAGGCAAAACCTGCTATTGAGGTGCTCTGTAATGTTTGCTCTTTTTAGAAAAGAAATTGTTTACTGCAGCTTTTTATTCAATCAATAAAACAGCAAACAAGACCCAAAGAATCCATGCTCCTGTAAGGCAGCATCCTCTGCTGCTTTAGGGCAGGTGGGTAGACAGGAGAGCCCAGGTGAGCACCAGGAACACCAGGCTACCGCTGTTTCATGCTCTTCCACTGCAGCAGGAGAGCAGCACGTCTCTCAGTATTGTGCAAACCACAGAGCAATGCCTCTATGTCACTTTTGAAAACATTCTGGTGATCAAGGCCCCCAAATCACAACATGATTTATAAGAAATACAAAAGGCAATTTGTATTAATTATTTTGTAAGAAAAACATGAGCCTCCCTCAGAAATGGGTTATCCTTATCTCCTTCCACCACTCCCTCAATTATTTATTACTGTTTTCCATTGCCTTTTCTCATCCTTAGCCAGGACCCACATGATTGTAGCTGTTGTAAATCAGTAATGTACTTCTAACTTCAGTGAGGCTTTTGTATAATATCTTAACTTATCTCTATGTTTGACTTTGATTGTCCATTACCTTCTTCCTTTCTGCCAGGCAGTGTACAGGCACACCAAATTTTCAAGTAAGTTCATCTTTCCTTTAGCATCATTAAAGGAGCCCAGACATGAGAACAGATTTTTGACAACAGTAGCTCTAGTTTCATATTGATTATTCATTTCAATCCTCCATAATGCTTTCAGAATAGTTAGATGACTCAAGGAGTCTCCTTGATGTAAACCTTAAATTGATAATTGAGCTGAAACAGACTTGGACAAATACATTTGGACTTATCCATGTACACAAGCAGGACTATCAGATGTAACCCCCTCAGGCATTGAAGTGCAAGTTAAGCTATCTATGTACGTAACACTCTTTCCCTGGTCCTGCTGCCACTTTTACACAGCTGAGAATCACTGTGTCTAGCATGTGCCTTGGCTAAACCAGAGTCCTTATTGCCTCTTCATACCAGAGGTTTCCAGAAATAAGCTTACAGGATGTAGGGATGTCCAAAGTGTACCTAAAGCACATCTACTAAACAGAGCTTTATTCAAAACCCAGTGTCTTTAAAAAAACAAATTAGTTCGCTGGTAATGGGTGATGATCTTGATCTTTCTAGTCTTTTGTGCCTCCTTCCACTCTTGCTCTCCACACACATTTATGCTGTGGCCCATTCCGTTTGCCAGTATAAAGGAGATATGATTTACATGCCCTTTTCAGTTTGAGAAAGTTAAGAAACATACTTGTTGCCTTCATATCTTTTATTCCACCTCCTCTTTTAAAGTTACTTTTCAGAAAAAAAAATATCGTTCACTGGCTGAGAGAAAGTAAACATAATTTTCTACTGCAAGGAGAGTGGTGCTTACCAAGGAACCATACCAAATTCTGGTCCCTGAACAAATAAACAACTCTTGAACGATTGTATCATCTACATTTTCAGGAACAAGTTTACGCATTAGACTTAGGGGAAAGGTAGAAACACATCCATCTTTCTATTCTTGCTGAATTAGGACTTATAAATTAATTTATTTGAGAAAAGCAGTTTAAAATTAGCTCATCAGACACATCTTTGTTTCATACCAACCCAAAAACGGAAGGGTATTTAGCAAAGCTAGGTGAAGTAGTCTTTGTTTCCTTCTTTGTCAATCAAATAAACATCTGCCTCCTCGATTACTTAAGGGATGAGATTCCTACCTCCAGAAATTTCTGTTTCCTGGAAGTATCATTAGGAGACAAACAGGACCATTTGTCTGGAAGTGTTTCAAAGGCTCTTAAACCAGAATAGGAGTCCTTTAATTTGTAGTGATGTCCTCATGGTTACTGTATAAAAATGAACTGTGGTCATTTACTTTCTGACTAACATTTTTAATCAGAGGATATTGGTGCATGGAAATCTTTTGCTGGACACAGCAGAAGGTTATAGGTCTCAGATGAGATATCTGGTCAGAGTTAGAAATCATCTTTCAGAAGCAGCCATTAGGTCTTACGCCAGACTCTTAGTAACCCTGTGGAAGAGAGCTTCAAGCCTGCATACCTGTCCCTGCATCCCAGAGCAGGGACATGCAATTGTTTTCACTATATCTAGAATAAATACACACATCATTTTGGTCTCTTTAAAACAAACAAACAAACAAAAAAACCCCACAAAATCAGAAAAACCCACCAAACGCAAATAGTCTCCAACATCCCCTGTGTAGCTTATACCCTCCCTTCAATGAAGAATTCTGAGATTTTTTTTAAGCTGCCATCTTCCTCCCTTGCTCTACTGAAATGACTTCAGGGCTTGCTCCTAGTGCACACAGGTCAGTAATATAGCTTTCATAAACCTAAATTCCCTGAGACCCCCCCGTATTCCAAGCAAACAGATTATTTTTTTTTAAAAAGGCAGCACCTTACATTAGAACTTTGGTGTGAAATAAGGCTACAGTCCCAAAACAATCACAGAAATAATGTTCTCATTATTAACTTTATCCAGAGCCTCAACTTCAGAATGAACTATTCTGATCCAATATATTACAAGATTTTTGCATGTAAATCTTTTCTTTTTTTTTTCTGGCAATTTGTGTAACAAATGTCACTGAGAAAGGTCTGATGAATTCTGGGGAGTTTAATTGCTTTGAGCTTTTATATTAAGCAGGGTTTATCTGCAATTATGTTTGACTTGGAGCTGAACCTATTCATTAGATACAAAGGAAGTTGTTTGTTTGATTGTGGAGCAATAAAGCTTCCAGTTTCTTACCAGGGAGTCAACAACATTATCATTTGTCACTATAATTTTCTTCCTCTCTCTAGTAGGCAACAATAGATCTTGCTTGCAAAATGATGGGCAACAGCTTTACACCCCATCAGCATCGCCAGCAGGGAGCTGTGGTTGGTAACACTGCACTGTTGACTATTTCCCCCCCATTTCTGGATGCCTTCCATAAATAATGAAACTATGTTTCTTCTAGAATTCTAGCTGGTACAGTAAACAATAAAATAACTCTGCCATCATAGCTCCTTGGCAGAAAGGCAGCATGGCTGAGGATTCAGAGAGAGTGCCTTAAGGCTTGAAATAAGGAGCTGTCACTCTCTAGGTCAGCACCCGGGTATGGACCCATGTCAGCAAGAATAAGAGTATTTAGCAGTTTTGATAAGTGAGTTCAGAATAGTTTATTCCTTCCCCAAACTCACCCCACTCCAGAGAAATCATGTTCAAAAAACAGCTTTGGATGGATTATTTTCCCCTCTTGTTCTTTTCTTCCTAGGAAAAGAAGTCATCAAAAGCCTAACTTTTAAAGAAAAAAATATTGTGTGCTGTTTATTTCAGTCTATTTGTCCACTCTTTCTTTTCCCCTCCTTCTTTTCCACATTGTAATGAAAAGAAAATTGAGACGTGGCTTCTAGATGTAAGAACAGACACCATCTTGGGGAAGAATATATTAATTAGACAACCCAGGTTTAGTATCATCAGGTGGCCACAGTGAGCTACCAGATTCTTGCGGTTGACAAGTTTAAGAAACAGAAGAAGTATGATCTGTGAGGGTAGAAAATAACTACTCCATGTGCTGCAGAAATATAAGATGACAAGAGCAACTGACATTTTTTTCCAAGCTTTTGGGAAAGAAAAGCTTCATAGCACTGTAATAAAAGAATGAAAGAGACGGAGCATGAACGGAGAGCTGATGTCTGAATGGGAAAAACTGAGTAATGAAGAAAGAAATAAAAGGAAAAAACTCAAACAGATATTAGTAATATAAACAGATGGTCTGAATTACAACTACATTTCATTCACTGTCTGAATCACTCACTAAAAATAATGAGTATTTGGGGCTTGCACAAAAAGTTTTTCTCCATTGAGGAAATCACTAAATCAGCTTATACCACATAAAACAAACCAGTGAAAAACACTCTCCCCTCTCTACTGAAATACTCTTTCAGTTCAAGCAAAGTATATTGAGTAAAACACTGCAAATAAGAAGAAATGCTTAAATTGACCCTGAAATAAAATGTTTTGCTCTATAAAAGAAAATAAAACATGGCCAAATCTGATACAAAACCTGAGTTAAATTTGAGAAGTTAAAACTGGAAGGAGAAGACATTGCCCTCATTTTTCCACTAAGGTGAAAGAGTTACATAAAAAATTCCATTTTCATAATTGACATAAGTTATCACACTCCCTGTTTTTCTATCTTTTTATTTTCACTTCTCTTCAAAGAACGTCTTTGTGGTGTCAGTGATTCTGTAGCACTTGTTACTCTCTGAAGTTCTGCTTAGAGAAGAACTCTCATCTTTCTGCTGTGTCACACCACCTCTTAAAAAAAGAGCCCAAAACAACATGGAGCATCGTTGTCTGTGCTGAATATAGAAAGATGCACCCTCGTCTTTCTTTCACTGCTGACTATTGCCCCATAATAATCATTGAATGCAACCTTCTTCCTACACTGAACACTGCTAATGCTTTATGCCATAGCTCATGATTTCAGTGGAGATGCTCCTGGCTCCTGGCTGATGACAGTTTTGCCATACCACCCCCTGTCTCTGCAGTGGAAGGACACGATAGGGTGTGCAGCACTATGCCAAGTGATAATATCAAAGTTTTAGGTGATAATATTAAAGTTTTAGTAGATATAATCAACTGTTACTTGCAAGAAACGTCTTTACTTGGTAAGGTGAATTACTAGATTGTGGCTTGACTTAAGTATAGAACTATTCCTTCTATAGCAAACCAAAGAAATATTTCGGAGAACTCAATAAAATCAGCACTCGTCCCCTGAGCAGAGAGGTTTACAGATGGATTCTTCACTCCAGCAATGAAATAAATGGCATAAAATGGGGATGTGTTTATGCCTGCAGTCACTCTCTCATCTGTAAAGATGGTGCTGGTTCAGAAAGCAGTTTTATATGCTCACACAGGGCTGGCTAGCTTAGATTACAGGTGGGGATTTAATTGACTCTGTGGCTCCTGTTCATCACGACGGTAGTTTTACTGCTATGCAAACCTTCCTGTCATCTCCAGCTGCCATTCCATTTCTTTTCCTTCTGAGAGTCAAATAGCAAAACTTTCTGATGAGGTCGGGAAAAGCAAATTAAACTACTTTGAGACATAATGAAAACTTTTAGGTGTTTTTGTTCATTTAACAGAATGAACACCCATCTTCTGCACTGCTTTCATTTTATGTACAGTTCTGACAAGGGCTATAAAATTGCTTGACATTTTGTGATACGCATACTGTCATTGACATAACACAACGGAACAAGACAGACAAGCAGGCTATAGCACATCCATAGCACTGAGAGCTGTTTAAGACAGCTTCTCCGTCCTAAAAACGTTTTCTGCACGCACTCCTCAGAGGAATAACAGAAACCCAAGCAACAGCATGTCTCTTTCAGCTACAATTATTCAGGTTCTGAATGTCAGATGGACTGTGTTTCGCTTTAAACTTCACAGGAGGGTAAAAGATGAAACGTGGGAGTATTTCATAAGCATTTGATGATGTAAAAGTGTATATATTTAAATGGGTAAATTTTGAGATGACAGACCCACAATTTCATAGAATCATAGAATCATATGGGGTTGGAAGGGACCTCTGGAAATCATCTAGTCCAAGGCCCCCAGCAGAGCGGTTCTACATACAGCAGGTTGCACAGGAACTTGTCCAGGTGGGTTTTGAATGTTTCCAAAGAAGGAGACTCCACCACCTCTCTGGGCAGCTTGTTCCAGTGCTCTACCACTCTCACAGTAAAGAAGTTCCTCCGCATGTTTAGGTGGAACTTCTTATACTCAAGTTTGTGCCCATTTTCTCTTGTCCTGTCACTGGGCACCACTGAGAAAAGACCAGCCCCGACCTCCTGACGCCCTCCCTTTAAGCATTTGTACGCATTAATTCGGTCTCCCCTAAGCCTTCTCTTCTCAAGACTAAAAAGACCCAAGTCCCTCAGCCTCTCCTTGTAGGAGAGATGCTCCAGGCCCTTAATCATCTTTGTGGCCCTTTTCTGTACCCTCTCCAGCAGTTCCCTACCCTTCTTGAACTGGGGGGCCCAGAACTGGACACAGTGCTCCAGATGGGGTCTCACCAGGGCAGAGTAGAGGGGCAGGATGACCTCCCTTGACCTGCTGGCCACGCTCTTCTTGATGCACCCCAGGATGTAATTTCAAGTAAAGACTCTTAGTTTCCTGCACTGTCACAACCCCTCTATAGGAAACTACCTTTCCAATCAGTTGGTGATATTTTATGGAGAGATCCCTGAATGATGAAGTTTACGTCAATAAAACTCAAAGGTTAGAGTACATAAAGAACCAGGAAGGCCGTGCATTTCCAATTCATGATGATTGCTGGTGGAGGATGGGCATTTAAGTGCAGTATCTGCCTTAGAAAGTCTCACTTCTACTATACAAACTATACAGGCATCTTTGTGGCTCAGAAAAAAAAAAAATAGGAGAAAAGTTTTTTTGAAAGTAGGATACATTGGCAGAGAGACTCATTGCAAACAACGGTCCGCAGGGATAGTTAAGGATTTATGAACTTGTTTGTCAACTAAGTAAAAGAAAAACTAACAAATGTAAGGCCTAAGCACTTGTGTCTGTCTCCTAGTTTTGCTTTGGAGGTTTTGAGTGTGACTTAGTGTAGGGCAATGAAAACAGACAAAAACCACATGCTTTCAGAAATGTCTTACATTTGTGTACATCAAAAGAAGGAAGACTGTTCTTCATTTCTTACTTATTAAGGGTAGCTAACAAGTAAAGAAAAACAGACAATGAAGAGGCATCTTCCTCCCCCTGCCAACTGCCAGAGTTGATACCATCAGAGGAACGATACTCATCATTTTTTCCTGCATCAACTACTTTTCAACCATATATATAATTCACAGATAAATTAAACATAAGTCAACAATAACCATTTCTTTTCTTTAAACATTCAATAAAACATTATGATTAGGATGAAAATTTTCCATTGGAGTCTCTTTTCCACCAAACGAATGGTTATTTTTAATGAAAATTCTGTTTACATTTCAATGGTGCAAATGAGTTACTGAAAACCACATTTTTTCAGTGTTTCAAGTGGAAAACCCAAATTTAGACTATGCAAAACCATTATGTAATACAATTTCCGAGTCCAAGGATTTTATGAAGTTATTTTCATTGGTTCAAATACTTTTGCTTCCAAAAATGATTTTTGTAGAAACAGCTATCAGTGCAAGCTGGTAACATGGACAGTTAAACAAGAACAAAAGTACACTGCCGGTGGTATTTCCTTTCCCTTACTAAAAGTCATGATACACTATTCCCGTAATGACTAGCTATATATCAACTGCCTACATACAAAAGACAGATGATGGAAAAAAGTCTACTGGGACAAGTCTTTAGGTGAATGAAAAAATTCTTCATAAAATATTTTCAAGACAGTGTTTAGAGAAATAGTTGTTCTTTTCAGCTGATGGCAAAACATACTCCAAGGACTTTTGCTGTTATTTTGCTTAGTACTTAAATCAGGTGTGGCCAACCTGCCTGATCCCATAAGCTTCACATCAAAATCCTTGTGTCACTATGAGCCCCAAGACATAGGACACAAACACTGTCACCACTCTAAGGAAAGGGGATACTCTGAAAGGGTTCACTTTCTAGCTGACACTATATCTCCAGGGGTCTCACCACCTCGGTGTGGTCTTATCCTGAGGAGAGCAATGATGCTGGGCTCAGCATCCCCCAGCCGAGCACCTGGGTTATGCAGCAGTAGCCCTGCATTCTGCCCAGCTCTGAGACAGAGTGCTGGTAAGTGAGCTGTGCTTGGACCACACAAAACACGAGTCACAGTGTGGTCAGCCCTCCTTAAGTAGTAGAGCAAACTTCAAAAGATCAGGATGATCAAGCTGCCTTAGAAGCTGCAGACAGAAAAACCAGAGAAACAGAGCAGGGGGCAAAAATGACTGTCAGCACCACAGACGCCATTCATTTTCAATATGAAAACATTTCTGTCATACTGCAAAAGATTGGATTTTCCTTACAAATGAAAATTTGCTTATTCATATTTATTATTATTGAACTTTTGGGGTCATACAGGCCAGAGATGCAAGATGAGTATATATAGATATAAAATGGTAAAGAACATGACTGAATGAAGGAAGATAAATTTGTGGAAATTATTAAGTAGGAAAATAAGAATTGTTCTAAGAGAGAACTGGAAACTCTATGCAAGAGAAAGTGTACCTGGAAGAAGAAAAAATAACCTGATAGTGTGTGTGTGTGTTTGTTTTTTCAAAATGCTTGACAATTCAGGTGATTTTACCTCAGCTTTTCAGCTTTGATATTAGCTAACATATTTGCTATGACTTTTCTTTGCAATAATTAAAATGCTTCCATTTTGAGTAGGTCACTATGCCCCATGCTGTACCTGAGTGGTCTTCAATAATTTGCCTCCTTCTGAGACCCAGCTGTATCCTTCTGAGAAGTATGTATGTTTTCACTCTCCTTACGGTGAATGTTGCCCTGATCACGTGCTTCACAAGCCATGAATTCCATTTCTTTTTGTCTATTGAGCTCCTCTTAATCCTAAGGTGTGTGCTAGCAGTATGACGCCCTCTCTTGAAATGACTTGAAATGCCCAGGTGGCCAAGAAAGCCAACAGCATCCTGGCTTGTATTAGAAATAGCATGGCCAGCAGAAGTAGGGAGGTGATTGTGCCCCTGTACTCAGCACTGGGGAGGCCACACCTGGAGTATTGTGTCCAGTTTTGGGCACCTCAATCCAAGAGAGATCTGGAGGTGCTGGAGCGAGTGCAGAGGAGG
>JAHREE010000286.1:1306432-1335320 GCA_033628505.1 Tringa tobata
AATAACTGCTGATGAAGCCATCCTATTTAGCAGCACAGCCTTAAAAACTAGAGAGGTGGTCAAACTCAGATCAAGCCTCCTCTGACTGGCACCTTGCCCGGAGATGCCAGAGCATGCAATTGCCTTGTCCCACAGTGACTCTTCTGAAAAGCCAACAGCTGGTTCCTCCTCCTCCCCTCCTTCCCCCGGCTTTTTATTTTAATGAAAACGAGAGCGATGGTTTCATCAAAATGGACTAAATGTAGAAATTAAAAAAAAAAAAAAATTAATTCAAACTGGTCTCAGTTTTTTTAGTCTGTATAATGAGGACAATCCCGAAAAAAGATGCTATGAAACTTCATTCAATTGAATGAGTGATTGCATGCTGCATCGAGTAATATTGTCTTACATCTGTTCCAAACTATGGCAGCTTAAGTTTTGCCATTATAAAACCCTGTGTTTGTAAACAACCTAAACCTGGTCTTGGGAGTGCCTACCTGCAATAGGATGGAACTAATTGGAATTAATTAATCTTGGGACTGCCCTGGAGGTATTGAGTCAAAAAAGTCACTTAAAGCAGGAAAAGAGCACTGCTGCTTCTACAAGAGCCATAATGTAGTCAACATGACAGGTTTTTATGGTAACAAATCTAGGCACAGACAACACCATAGCTTGCAGAACTAATAACAGTAGAAGACAGGCTCAGGTGATCTGTATGTCTTCAGATGGGCAAGCTTTTAGTACACTCCTTGATGCAAAGATGATGCAAAGTTGCGAAGATCCTGGTGCATTACTACAGGAAGAAAACTCAACCTTTCTCTGCATGGTAGAGAAAAACTGTAAAATTTGGTAAGATGTAAGTGGGAAGAGACCATAACACTGCCTGATAGCTCATACATGGGACCAACACATGATTAGAGGCAGCCCACATTGGGTCAGATCATCCTTTCTAAGGTCTTATCTCTGACACAAACCAGCAACAGATGCTACAGAAAGAAGACAAGCAGAGAGGATGCAGTGATATTTTTTCTCCATATGAACACAAATCACTGGTTTATGGCTCAATCTTTTTGCTTAATAACTCTAAAAGCACTCTGCTTCCTTTAATTTGTCTGAGGCTGGTGAAGCAAAAATATCCATATTTTCATTTGCATATAACCTGTTAATCATGTGTAAAATATAACAGGATTCTGCTCAATGGCAAGTTACTCAAGGTCCAAGTTTATCCCTGACCCTTCTTGCATAGCCTCCACAGGTTGCTCCTCTCTTCTTCCAAGAAGTCATCCTGTGCTGATTCTGCATTTTATTTTTTCTGTGGCATAATTTATACCCCCTCACAATCGAGGTCTGTTTCCCAAAGGAGCAATTATTTTATCATATATAGATTTTATAAACAGTTTATTTAGAAATAAAAATGACATTGTATAAGCATTATTACCCTTTGGAGGAATGGGAGTAAAAAGAAATTGTTTGTGTTGGAATGGTCAAATCTTGTTCCACATTTCATCCCCTTACAAGATCTTGATTAATAATAAATTACACTAACATACATAAAAACTGAATAGAACAGGCTGTTCTGTATTTTTTCTTGTGTTCAGACTAACTCTAAACTAGTTGCACATGTTTAGGCAGACACATGCCTCACACTGCAGTCATTCCCAAAGAAAGCCTTAACATGCTGCAAACTGGCAATGGGGATGAGATTCCTGGGTAAGTAATCCCTGTTTACATACAATCTCTGAAGCTAAGAGAGATAAACAGCTTTATTTTAATCAGGAAACATTAAAAGTATAGACAGAGTGGACGTATTTATTAGACAGATAAATCCCTCTGACGAATCCCAGAGACTGAGAATCACATTACTGAAAGAACAAATGGGTCCTTGATGCTAATAGTGCAGCCTGTAACCAAAAATTAGTCTCCATTTTCAAGCTCACAGGAAGTCTACTACACAAACTTTTGGCACCAAAGAGATTGTGAGCGCCATAAAAACATTGTAGTTATCTAGAAGGCAATTTTCTCAGACTACAGGTGGTCGGCATCGGGCTCAGAATGGTAATAATATATAGTTGGGGTTTTTGAATACATTGATTCTGAAATAGGAACTTGCAAGAAACACTGCTTTTGAGATATTTTCTGTGGTATTTTGTTTTTTAAAGTTTGGGAGAGTGCAATGTTCTGTCATTTTTAAGTGGAGATGTTCCTGGTTTTCCATTTCAGGTTATGTGGTGTTTATTTTTATTTTTTGGAGATGTAAGTTCATTTTTAATAGAAGATATTAAAAAATCAAGCTCTATGAAGTTTTATGCACCAGAGTTTTCCACTGATACGGTACTTCCTCCCCCTTCTCACTCACTTTTATTTAATTTTTTAAGTTTAGGGGGTTTCTTCTGTGGAAAGCAGAGAGAACTCGAATCCTGGCTGTAACAATCCCTCAGCAGAACAGGAATTTCCACATCTAGCACTACAGTAACTGTACCATATAACCTACAGCAGGGGTTAAATTGGTCCAACTGACAGAAATTCATACTTTTCCTCTCTGATGCCCCCAGCTCTGTGCCGAGGACAGCTTCTAGTGAGCAGACGGTCTCGGCTCATCAACGTCTGTGAGCAGAAGTGAAAAGCGGAGGCTGGCGTCTAGCAGACACAAGAGCTATTTGGTACTGTTCTAAAGAGGCACAAGACCCACAGAAATATTTCAGCTTCTTGCAGTCACTTTGTGAGTTAGAATTTAAAAAAACCCACACATTCAAACCAAAAAAACATCGGAAGCTACATTAGCAGGAAACCTCTTACATAGGCCATTGCCGGACAGGCTCACAGGCCTGCAAGACCTCCAGCCTGACCCATTCTTTCCTTAAACACTGCCATTTAAAAGACACAAAAATATTTACAACAGAGCTTACGGATAAGGCAGGGGAAGATAAGTGTTGTGTAACGTAAACCACCCTGGCTCACTGGCAGATGGAGTTAGCTCCTCCTGCACCCATACAAGTCCTCTTTGCCATGTCTGACGGACTGGATATAACACAGAATCTTTGCCACACCAAGAGAAACAATAAAAACAATCTTAGGAAGATAAGTACAGTGTTTTTGTAGAGATGGGCACAATTTAGGCAAACTGTCATGAAATAATCTAGAAGATTGAGGAGACATATACTTATTTGCCAGGGATATTCGCTACAGACTTCGTGCAGTGACTATGCAGACAGCAACCACGTCCTGGCACGGCTCACCTGATGGGGAATCACTTCCCATTACAATGAGGCCAGGGTATCCAAACACAGGATAAAAGAAGATGTTTGGTCTTTCCGAACATAAGATCATAGAATCATAGAATCATCTAGGTTGGAAGGGACCCTTGGGATCATCAAGTCCAACCATCTACCCTACTCTACAAAGTCCTCCCCTACACCATATCCCTCAGCACCGCATCTAATCATCTCTTAAACACATCCAGGGATGGTGACTCAACCACCTCCCTGGGCAGCCTATTCCAATGCCCGACCACTCTTTCTGGGAAGAATTCTTTCCTAATGTTCGATCTAAACCTACCCTGTTGGAGCTTGAAGCCGTTCCCTCTCGTTCTGTCATTAATTACCTGGGAGAAGAGACCAGCACGAACCTCTCTACAGTGTCCTTTCAAGTAGTTGTAGAGAGTGATGAGGTCTCCCCTCAGCCTCCTCTTCCTCATACTAAACAGTCCCAGCTCCTTCAGCCTCTCTTCATATGATTTGTTCTCCAGGCCCTTCACCAGTTTCGTTGCACCAGTTCCCGAGTCTCGGAAAAATATCAGGTAGAACTGCAGCGCCACTGCACAGGGGCTGTGCACGGCCAGGGTGGGAGGCAGTGCGTTATACGAGGCAGGATCACCTCCTTGCCCCCTCATGCAGGCAGCATCACTCAGCCTGGAAACACCTTCCAGCTTCTCTGCTCCGGAGCTCTTCCAGAGTTCTGGCCCTGGCAGGGTGATGAGCCCAACCTAAACAGCGCCCAAGCCATTCCCAGTGTTGGAAAGAGCTCTCCCTCTTTCCCAGGGCCCCAAGCTGAGGTGCATGCACCCGTGGGGCTTTCAAGTGATGAGCTACCCCCATGGATATTGCCTTCTAATGACAAACTTTCTCTTGGCTCATCAAGCAAGTTGACAGCATTAGCAGATGAGCAGAAAATTCACGCCAGAGTACACTCATGCTTATTTAAAGGCAGGGACTGGTCCCAAGTCTCTTCTCACTACAAAATTGTTTTATATTTAAGACTTCTTTAGAGATGTGCTTTCCAGTGATCCAGAAAATATGCAACACAGGGAATCCCGGGAACCTAACGGTGTCAGAGCACTGCAACAAGAAATTTGTGTTAAGAGAAGAATATTGTTAACTCTATGCCATCACCAGGAAAAAAGCATACATTGCAGCCACATAGCAATGATTTCAATGACAGAATAGCAGAAAGTATTGGCCATGTTCAATGTCAATCGAACAATCTAGGCAGGGTCAGTCACGTAGGACCCTTTACATTATCCTACCTAACCAGCAGAGGATATACATGCCCTATAAACTCTTTGTATTTTACAGCAGTAAGTGTATTAAGCATATCATTTTACTACAGTAACAACAAAAGCAAACTACAGGAGGCAAGTAAAAAAATCTATTTTTTTAATCTCTCTGAAGATAAAGGCCATGACAGTAAGTGTAAATTCTGAACCAGGAAAAAAACCCCACCAAACCTTCCAAATTCAAAAGAATTGTATATGATAGATTACAGAGCACATTATCACTGATATAGTGTCCTTCTCCTATGGGCATTGTGCAGTTACATAGTTTTCCACAATATTATTAGTAGTATATTTATTAGAAATAACTGTTACTTGCAGTATATTTCTGTCCCTTTCTATTCAAGACCTACACTAACATCAAGGGATGAGAGGAAAACACAAAATTAGCTATTAAAATATTAAATAATATCCATTATGCAGTTAGGAGAGTAACTGCATACAGTAGAGAGAAAGCAAGAATTTATCTTTGATTTCCAAATCAGAGGGTTTTTCTTGCTGCACGTCTGTGCTTGTCAGAACACACTGAAATTCCAGGCTGAGGGGAACACCATGAAGTCTTGGTTGTAATCATGGTTTAACTTACTGTCTTCACTATTTGTACATGGGTTGCTGGATACCATTGTTGAAAATTTTATCCTTAGACCAGACCATTTATCAAGTATAATTAATGTGTCAAACTTCAGATCAAAAACCTTGCACTGATAATACTAATTTCTCTATGCTAGTGGGATTATCCACATTGAGTTCAGCAAAAGGAATGTCAGTGATAACACTGAAAATACAATGGGATGTGTCTTCTTTTTCTAGCTCAGTCTCCACATTTTGCAGGTAGTACAATGGCAGAAACAAAACAAACCAAGCAAAAAGAAATAAACAATCCCAGAACCATTTCACTTTGTATGAGCCAAAAAGGACTACAGAATCAAGTGAAAATCTCAATCTTATAGTTGTGGGATTTTAAAAGACAGGCATTGACTATGATTCAGCTGTGCTAGTTGTATTAAAGGAATTTTAATAAATCACTGCAAAAGAAGTCCATACTTATTTCAGTTTTCATTCTTATTCCTGAAGTCCTGAGTCAGACAGACTTCTTTTCCTTTTAGAAGTAGGGTTTCCAATAACACTAATATAAAATAACAATGGTTAACATTTTCCCTGATGATCTGAGAAGTGAGAAGGCTATCATTTGAAGCTCTTTGTCATACTACTCTCAGCAGCTGCATCCTGTTATGTCTCCAGAAGCGATCAATACCTGGGAGGAAGCATCCTCACATGTATTTTCCTCCTTTAGTATAAAGAGTGTGATCTTTGAATACCAAAGAAGAGCTAGAAAATCAATTCTCACAAATCAGAAATTATTTCTACTGTACTCAGAGGGGCACCCCAGACTCAAAAAAAGAGGGGAGAATGAACCTAGGAAACCCAGCTCTGTGGTCAGGACCATGCTTTGAAGATCAGAGATTCATTGAGGTGAAGTGATTAGGATGCTTTTTCTTGGCACGGTGAGCAGCATCACACAGACTCATCCTACAGCATTTTCCAGCACCAGTGCTCACATCTGGACAAAATCCACTCACTTCAAGAGAAATCCAAGTGGTCTGTTAATTTCAATTTACTGCAGAATCACAACGAGGTTATAACTAACTTTTATTACTTTTATCTTTTTGTCAAGCTGTTTTTCTTTCTAGAAGGAAAGAGGAGTTTTTGAACACCAATTTATTATTATATGAGCTATGTTAAATAGAACAATAGGCTATTTACACTAACTTCTTTTATAGAAAATGTCCACGGAATGGATAGAAAATGTTCATGGAAAAGCAGAATTTACTGTTACCTGTCAGCAACTCAGGGCAATGGGGACAATTTTTTTCTCCAAATAATGTCCTTCATGTCGTAATTTATTTAGTGCTGATTAATAAATTCCATTGTAGAAAAGTTTATATCCTTGTGTAAATTTACATTTAACCTCTGTTTTATTTTATCTGTAGAACAAATAATTTGCTACCATAAAAAATAACAGAGAAATCAGACAAAAAAGAAGTTTTGTGAAACCATTAAACAGTACATTAAGAAGAATTATTAGAACAATGGAGAAATACATTCTTTCCAACAGCACCGTAATATAGCTTGCCATACTCCACAAAGTGGCAATAAAAGACTAGAAGTCTTGGCCAAATACTTTCAGTTTGTCATTTGAGGTGTGCAAACAGACCAAAAGCCAACCTGAAGTCAGCCCAAGTAAACAGAAATCTTAATTTTAACAAACAAAGTTCAAGTTCAAAACTCATAGATCTGGGTAATATTTTATGGCATGTGAAATCACTACTTGTCTGAGTGACTGGAGGATTTTTCTACATTTATCGAATACAAACTGCTATGTGTTCAGGAAATGTTTAAGCAGATTTTCACATAATTATAATAATTTATCTAATTTAAAATCTTAATTGGTTAGTATCAAATTATATCTCCTCTTTCAGTTTGCAAAATTAATATTAACTAGAGATTAAACATATTATACAGGATCATATTTCCTGAGTAACAGTAATAAGACTTAGTCGCAATCGTGTTTTGGTAAAGTCATCTCATAATTAAGTTTCTTTGTAAGCTACAATAGCAGCGGAATACAGCCTGAAGACTCTCACTTTCTACCACCTCCATCATAAAACCTCCATATTTCTCCAGACTTTGAAGACAGAACTCTTAAATGCCTGAGCTTGAATGATAATGGAGTCTTTCCTCCTTTATGTGCTCCAGACATCTTCCAAAAATTTGTCTCCCACCTCAGAAATCTAGAGGAGTAGCAATTTTTAAAAGGTGCTTCAGAAATGCGTTTTTTTGGCCATGAGTATTTTTCTCTGATTATGACAGTAAGGCATTAGCCATTTCAGGGTATGTGCTCCTGGTTTTGGTTACAGTTATCAGTCTTAAAAGAAGCTGTGTACTTTCCCTTAAGACCTGGATTACCAAAGAATATACACCAGTCAGTATTTACAGCAATATCTTACTGTTAATGCAAAAAATGATAATGCAGTTATGTTACTCATCCTTACAGTGTACATAAAATTTTATCATCCAAAGCACAATGTTTGTAACCTACAATCTGTGCTATCACATGATGGCAATGTCTAAAAAACCACGCAAAGTTTGATAAAGGTTTGAGCATCTATTTGTAAGACGAGAGGTCGTTTCAAACAAAAGTTATTTCAGCTTTTGAGCAGGAAGTGATCAGGCCTAGAGTTGTAGAGCAGAATGAGGGATTTATTCTCCACACTTGCTTCCCTGGGACTAATCTGAAAGAAGACCGAAACTGCATATGGAACTACGGGTTAAGAAAATGGTTAAAATCAGCGGTAAACTAAAAATTAAAATATATTTATGTTTGCCTTGCTTTCCTTTCACACTTAACGTATACCTGAAATCCTACCAAGGGTAAAGGAAATTATTAAGTGGTTTCAGAAAAGTCAGTTCCTTAGGTCTGACGGATACTTGTTAAGTGAACTGCAGCTGTATAGAAATGCAACTTTTATTCCTTCCAATGCTTTGGCTACTTAGAGTATCACATACCTAAATTGACCATGGAAGTAAGCCCCTATTGTTGGGGAAGTTCAAAGTGTCAGCTTTTATCCAAGAAACAGCAATATGTGTAAAGGGACTAAGGTGATCTTATCACCTCTGAAGAAAGAAAAATAAACTGGAGTGGTGAGGGACAAGAAAAAAAGGCGACAATTCTCAGGTTTCCAAGAAACACCAGCAGTCATCTCACAGCATCACTTGATTCAGTGCTTCAGAAACTCTCTAAACTTTCCATTTCTATTGCAGTCAGCTGGAGACTTGCCATTCACCTCCAGTGAGAACACTATTTTAATCCCACCCCATTATTTTTTTTCCGTTTCCTGTTAAAATTCCCTCAAGACTCACAGGATGGCAGAGTATCACAGCTATAATAGAGGAGACAGACACCTCATGAATGCTTACAACTGTTAAAAAAACATAGCATGAGACTGAAGTTTGAAAGTTATGTAACGAATTAATTCTTTTTTTATTTCATTTCATAGGTTTTTCAAAAAAAAATGTTAATATCTGGGAATTAGTCATACCAGTGGTGGTATTTGCTGCATACCTAAAACACTCAATGTTATATGTCCAACAAAACCAGTTTATTTTAAATTGAAACAGATTTGGAAATAATTTGATTTTTAAGACTGATACAGATTATTGTATTTCAGTGAATTCAGATAAGTAATGCAGCATAACAGCTGAAATAATTTGTAACAGAGTAAGTCCCACTTCATTCCCTATGAGTAGCGACACAGGGAGAATAGTGGATTGATGTGAGCTGTTTCCACTAAAGAAAGTCAAATTATATGGACTAAAAAATCTGTATGTCTCTGCTGAGAATTGATATCAGCTAATACTCTGTATTTTAGAGTGTAAATGAATGTCAGCAACACAAGCCACGATTTCTTCCTTGTTCTTCTTTAATAGACTTCAGCCAAAGCCACCTTAAAATTCATTTCTCCGAGTGTGTGTTACAGACAACTTCTGATTGTGATACGACCTTCATTTTTACTGTGCTGGCTTAGCATAAATCTTACATAGTCAAATCACAGAAGAAAGCAATTCATAATTAGTGTGTGATTAGTGGAGAAAGAAGTACCTGCCTTTAAAAAAAGGCAATATTGCAACAGCCTGCCCGAAGCGGTGCATTTATGTGCTATTTTCAGAAGTATTGGGCTCCATCAGATCTCTTACCTGAGCATACATAAACTTCCTAACATTCAGAACTAGTTTTGAGTTCTGCAAATGAGCCAAAATGTTGTCAGTAGACTGAATACTTCAAAACACTCCCTGAATAGTATGGCTTGATCTCATTAAAGTAGCTATAGAATGAAAACCAAGCATGCCAAATTCAGTGACAATTTAACAATTGTCTGTGCAAAACCATTTGCATATGTCTATGAGAAACCCTGAGGAGTCACTGCTGAGGCAGGTTTGAAAGACAGGCCACGTTCATTCTGCTTGTTGAGGTTAATTTTTTTTCTATATTAGAAAATAAAGCGTCTTACATGCTTGCAGTGGATACACACTCCAGATTGATCTCTGAAAAAAAGTACTTTCATGCAGTAGCTGCTTTATTAGTACTGGACGTCTACACAGAATCCTAAAAGAGAAATTACTGTCTTAGTTTACTTTATGGTTAGGGTTATAACCCTATCCTTGCCTCTCCTGTAAGCCATCACCCAAAAAAAACCCTTCCCTTTATGTTGCCTAGCAAAGCATCCCACAACATTTCTGTTTCCATGAGAAAACCTATACACAGTCCTTTAAGATGCTTGGTTTGGGATTTCAAGACAGTTTTTACACTAAATTTTTTACTGGAAACTATGTTAACTATAATTTTTCAAAATCTATTCTAAAATCTATTTTACAGGCAAACTCTAAGGAAAATCATGAAATTATTTGTGTGACTTCTTCATTATACACCTTTGGAAGCTCTTTCAGAAGATGAAAGCCTCAATTTCTTCCACTGTCAAACATCACCATTGAATTTTACATGATTTGTGGTGGCAAAAATATTCATTAGAGATTGTGGATTGCAAATATGAGAAGTAGATAGAGATCACAATTTCCAAAAGATGCTATAGAAGTGTGACCAACTTGAAAGGATTTAATTTTCTAGGGAAAAAAAACACTGTGCAGGCAACCCTGTAAAAGTTATGCTCTTTTCAGATGTTCCCATTTGAGCAATCAGAAACTGAGTGGCATCAAAACAAAATTTTCCAAAACTTGTGGGATTTTGACACTGGGGATCTATCCAACCTTGGTAGCAGATCACTAAAGGAGAGGCAGGATCATCTGGGGCTTTTTTTGGAGAGAGAAACTAAAAAAGACGTTTCATTCTTGTTTTCCTTTCATGCCTTGCAAATTATGAAAAGCAGAAGCTACACTTATTTACCATTACAAATCATCTTCCAATCTCCAAAATGGAATATCATCCACGAATGTCTGCATATTGATCCGTATTGCATATTGCATGCCCAGTGCTATCTCAGGCAACTCACAATCTGGCATTTTCTGGAGATAGCTGTAGGAAAGAGATCCACCCCACCAGTTGAAAGGAGCTTTACCATCTCTGTTCCTAGCAATCTCGTGTAAGCTTAGAAATCTGCAGCCAGACACCGTAACAATTTTGCCTTGTTTGATGAAGTATAAATTTTCTTATCAAGAAAGATGTTCCCATTCAAGTCAAGTTGCTGTTCCTGTAGTGTTTGCACGATGACTGTTTTTACAGGCTACTGCTTGTCAGCGATAACCATGAAAACAACTTCCACCAGAAGAACAACGATTTTTGTTCCACTTTCCTGGTTAGTTTGCATAAATGCTTTACGGGTTTGCTAAAACATGGTTTTGAGACCAGTACTGCAAAATTATGTAGGAGTCCATTACGTTTTTAAGTTACAGAAGTAGATCAAACACCTAATTTACACAGAGACCAAAAAAAAAAAATAATGTCTAAAGGTCTAATCTGTTTAGTTACTTTCTAAATCTCTCTGAACACCTATCTGCAGCTTCAGGCACCCAAGTGCTACTTTGCAAAACTGGTCCCAGTAGCAAGATGTAGGCTGCTAGGCACTGCCAAATTTAAGCAAGAAAATCTTGATTTACTTTCTGACCCCCCAGCACATAGTTTCTTCATTTCACTTTTGAGGAAGTCAAATGATAGAGAGGCCAAACGACTCTACCAAGTCTCATACTAAAGCTGAATATGAACCTTACTGCCCTCAAGTGCACATTAAGCCTGAGGCAGCCATACAGAATTTTCCTCAACACACTCTTTGACAAGGAGTGAATCCAATAGAAAAATCCAGTTAAAATCCAAAATCAGTCATGTGCAATATCCTACTGCATTACCAAGGTGATGTAATTACAAGTAGCATTCAATTCACACGCTGGTTGAGCATTAATTATAATTTTACTCTACTGCAGCTCAGAAAAAAAATCAAGCTTCATTACAGTGAAAATGGACATCAAGGGGTTTGATTGCAACTCATTTTTATTTATTGCCTTTCCAGCTGCTTTTAAAAGGAGATTGGTTTACTAAAACTGGGACGTGTCTCTATTTTCACACTTCGTGTAGGGGTTGTTGGGTATTTCATGTATTTTTTCTTTTAAGTTTTAAAACCACTTTTCTCTGAATGCAAGTTTCTAAAAATAAAAAACACTGTCTCCCCAGCATTTACGTGAAATTTGTCAATAAAATTGTTTCTCGGGAACAGAAAAACAGGAACTGCATACTACTTTTTTCCTGAGCAAGCCAGGCTTTGCTTTGGACAACATCTCCACTGTCACAGATTTTCCAATAATTACTGTGGTAGGTGCTGATTTCATAGAGGTTAATGGATACAAAGGCTTTTTTAGGCACAAACTTTATGCATGAAGAAGTTGCAGTTCTCCTTGGCTATAGTTTGCCTTTTACTAGAGTAAAATTCCGTAAATATCACACAATTTTGCTTTCCAGTGTGAAAATTCCCATGAAAATGTGAAATATTAAAAGAGGTAAGAGTGATTTTCTTTATAATGAAATTAAGATTACATAATCGGTCACATGATCCAAAATACAGGCAACCCATAAAGCCTAGAGTGGCTTTGAAAATACCATTTATTATCATAGAATAGAATAATTTGGGTTGGAAGGATCCTTTAATGGTCATGCAGTCCAAGCCCCTCTGCAAAGAGCATGGAAATTGGCTAGATCACATTACTCAGAGCTTCGTCTAACCTGACCTGGAATGTTTCCAGGGATGGGGCATCTACCATCTCTCTGGGCAACCTATTCCAGTGTTTCACTACCATGAATGTAAAAAATTTATTCTTTCTATGAAGTCTAAATCTAGCCTCTTTTAGTTTAAAACCATTACTCCTTGTCCCATCGCAACAGGGCCTGCTAAAAAGTTTGTCCCCATCTTTCCTGTAAGCCCCTTTTAAGTACTGGAAGCCTACTATAAGGTGTCCTGAGCCTTCTGCAGGCTGAACAGCCCCAACCCTCTCAGCCTGTCCTCATAGGAGAGGTGCTCCAGCCCCTCTGATAATTTTTGTGGCCCTCTTCTGATCTCAGTCCGAAAGGTCCATGTCTTTCCAGTGCTGAGGACTCCAGAGCTACACGCGCTACTCCAGGTGGGGTCTCTCCAGTGTGGAGAAGAGGGCAAGAATCACCTCCCTTGCCCTGCTGGCCACTCTTCTCTTGATGCAGCCCAGGATACAGTTGGCCTTCTGGGCTGCAAGCACACTTTGCTAGCTCATGTCCAGCTTTTCATCCACCAGTATACCCATGTCCTTCTTGCCAGGGCTGCTCTCAATCCCTACATCCCCCAGTCAATATTGGATATTGGATACTGGAAGTTGCCCAGACCCAGGTGCATTTCTCTGGTTTTAGTTTCGGGTGTTTTAAAACTCTCAGTAATGTAAGGTAAAGCCAAACAAAACCAAAGCAATCTATATTTTAAGAATAAACGAAGTAACCATTGAAAATTCAAAAACAAGGAAACACGAGTGCTTTGTTCTCTTAGTACTTTGGCATCCGGGGAGTCAATGTAAGGCTATGCACTGGAAACAATTTTTTCATTCATATATAATATGGAGCTGTAAAATCATTTCTGGATCACACTGCAGCATAGCAGCAAATAAATTTCAAGCAGTATGTACTACTAGAATCAACAAGATGGACTCAAGTATAGATTTCTCTTACTATTTCTAATATAATAGCTTTCTGATACAACAGAGAGCACTGAAGAAAGTATTCCTTTATAGTTAAATAGCAAAGAAACAAAATTAGATTTTCTGGGCTTGTTCTGTGAATATAAGGCATTCAGTTTATACGCTAACATATAATGGCCTCAAATAGAAATGATATCTTGTCATTAAATATAATACTTTAGCCTTGCTCTTAACACTCTGCTCTGCTGATTTGAGTTGCATTTTCTTTATATTTATAAAAGCCATCACAATGTCCTCATCATTTTCTATTGGAAAAAAAGCCCTCCCATTTTAATTGCAACATTTGTTGCCACTCTCCCTTTCAAACACTGATTCAAACACTAAAATTATCATTTCAGCACTAAATAGGCTTTTGCAATCCTACTTCATTTTTCAGTTTGAATGAAGGTTTTGGAGTGTTTTGAGTTTTTTAAAACCTCTTCTTGCTTCTGCAATTGGATTTTCCCCTTGATCTTTGATGGAGAGACAACACCCAGCTGTTACCATCTCTCATAACACGCTAGTGCTTATGCTTTGAAAGAACCTACACTAGATTGCATTCAGATGCAACTCAAAACCATGCAAATGCACTTAAACCAGATTACTAGATGTTTAAAAGAGCCAGTCGTTGTGCAAGTCTCTAAAGATTTCCAAGCCTTCCACAGTGAACAAAGATCTTCTTTAACAAGGTTGTGTGATAAGTTTCAATGGAACTAAAAGAACCGATTAGAGAGAAGTTCAGAGTAAGCCAAGAGAGTGGCCAGAGATTTTCTTCAACTTTTTTCTTAAACTGCATGTTAAGAATGGTAAAGAAGTTGAGATTTAAGCCTCTTATCTTTTGTAGGTGACACTATACAATTGACAGCCATTTAAATTTATGATTATAACTTTCACTACCTCAAAAGTCATGCAGAATAGAGCTGGACTTAAAATAAGTGCCAAGATGACAAAGTGGATATCCCAGAAAATGGGACAGTAAGTAGCAGTGTTGAAATCAGAGAGTGGTAGAGTTTTACCTGTGTCTATGGAGCTTCATCCATGCCAATGGTTGCATTCACGCTAATGTTAAAGAAGATACACCTTAGCCATACATACTGTACAAAAAGGCAATGACTGGCTATAGCACACTTGGTTCCTAAGGACTTCTATGGACTAGAAGCATCAATGGAAAAGAAAACATGTGGAAAGTATTAGGAAGGAGAGGGCAGTTCTGAAAGACAGTGCACAAAAAATTGGAAATATTTACAGAAGATGAAGATGTTTATAATAGGAAGTTAGGCTTTGAGATCCACATGTAGGATGAGCTGAAGCTGAAAGAATTGCAATGGGGAAAAAACTGCAGAGTACATCAGAAAAAGTGCCAAGGAAAATAATAATTCCATTTTAACCTGGAAGCTGTTTGCACTAAATCATTGAGTCTAGATCTTGGTAAGGATAATGACAGATTAGTCCCTCGAGTAGAATGAGTGGCAGTTATCCCATTATAGAAAAACCCTGGTCACAGGGAGAAAAAAAGCACCTTGTGGGTCCTTGGCCATAAAAAAGTTAGCAGCATGTCCACAAGGAGCACGGGAAGGTGATCTGAAGTATTTTCCCCAATAGGAAAAGTGGGAGAGTTGAGCTAGTTGCTAACTATGCCTGTTTGTTTTTTAAAAAGGTGCACACTGTACTTTTAAAAATCCTTTACTACACAGAGGATGAACACTTCATTTTTAGAGATGTGTTCTACAGCTTTGATCTACTTAACATACTTTTTAGCTTTGATCTAATTGACATATTTTTTCCTTCAAAGGCCAAGGAAAAGAAGCCTCACTAAACCGAAAAATGAAGATCCATGTCATTAAATATCATATTTCATATCTATATATACTAGTCAGACTACCAATACTAATTTTTTTAACAAGTGAACTCATTTATTTCATGGCAGGTCTCATCTAAATATGAGTCTTTCTGTATGAAAAAGTAATTTATAAAGAAGGCACCTTAACCTTTCAAAATATTTCTAATGCTTCCATTTATTAAATTTCTCAAACTCCAGCCTTGTTTCATTGGCCTTGAGTAAAATATATTTCCTAACTTTGAGAGATAATGAGTCTAAATGTAAGTGTGGGTATATAATAGGTTATTAGCAGAAACTCTATGCTTCCCTCATACAAACCTACTGCTAAAACCAAAAATTATTAAAAAATTACTAAAAGAGCTGCTGCAGGAAGTTTCTAAGCTTATTTACAGAGTGTAAGTAATCTTTCAGCTGCAGCTGAATCTTGACCACCTCAGTTAGGTGGACAAACTGAGGCTAGAAAGGACCTCAGTAGAGAACTACTTCCTTCAAGATCCCTAAACTAAAGCAAAGCATGTCCCACCTGTCAGGGACAGTGACTTTGACTGAATCTGTGGAGCAAGGCTGGGGTCTACATCCAATCAAAACTGAGCCTTTGACCCTTGGGAGATTTTCCTCACCTCACTGTGAGGCAATATTTGCACCCACATTTCTGTAGCTTAATATGCTACAGAAATAGGCTGTAGCTTAAATGCCTCTTAAATTATAGAAGAGAGTTTCTCTCCAGTTCCAAACTCACAAGGGATTTGTATCCTGCAGATGACAAGTGCTTTTTCTTCAACTCTAAAGCCAACTTTGCTGCCAGGCACAGTAGCCCTATGAAAAAACTCACTCCCTGTATATAACAGTTATTTAAAAGGGACATTTTGCTTTGCTTGGTCTCTGAGCAGCTAGAAACAGCAGCATTTTCTCTTTCACAAACTTGCGTGCAACTTGCACAAACTCTTCAGCACCGGCAGACCTCAGGGAGTGAAGCAAAAAACTTTGACGGCCAAGTAATTAGTGCAGACTGTCAACTCTGAACCCAGGCAGTTGGCAGTGCAACAGAAATCTTACAATGTGTCACTACTTTTTCTGCTCTCTGTTGAAAGGTTATTGACTGTTGTGCAGATGCTCATGTAGATATTATTTACTGTAGAAAGTATTATCATATGCGTACATTCATCTGTCTATATACACAGAATTAATCTGTTTATATACACAGAGTTGTCTGTATTAAGCCCATTGTCTGGATTTTACATATCTTTGTCACATAAGAAGATGGAATAGCATTTTAACAAAGTGTAATTAGTTGAACAAGAGTACCCGAGACTCTTCTCAATGTTAGGTACATGTATCTCCTACCTGAGCCTACTGCAAGTCCTTCCTTCGTTTTCCAACAAACCACTGCCAGAACTACAGTGTATCACATTAAAACATTCACAGTATGGGTTACTGCAATCCAGTTTAGATTCCAAGACTGTTTACTTTAATCTGAGTTTAATTTTAATCTGATCTCTTCACCTCCTGAAGGAATAAAACATGGATCGTTACAATCATTAAATCCCAAGAACAGGGCAACGGAAACAGAGTCAGTCTTTGAAAAAGCAGAGATGAACTTTCTCTTGCCAGCACGAGTGAGGGAGTACACTTGTCAAGCCTTCTTTCATTGCAAATGAATGCCATTTGGCTCGTACTCTGGATCACCTGCAGTCATTGCTACTGTGCACAGCAGCAAATAGTCCGACATCAGAATCCCATTAGCTGACAATTATTTGTGACAGGCAGCATCGACCGTTTGACTAGTCTATTTTCAGATGTCTCTATTTGCCTGAGCATTGATACGATGCAATAAAATGATCAAAAAATGGAGCAAACCTCAACGTTAAGTGAAAGAGCACAGTGCATCCCAGCCAAGTCCAACACACTAGCTGCATACTTGCCTGTAGCTCTTTTTTTCTTCATGCAACATCCAGAAATCAAGGTGGGACAAAATGAAAGGTGGGACACCTTTTTAACATATGGTCTTTGTTGCAGAAACATTTCACAATCCTAGTGCTGCCATCAATGAAGGATATTTAAATAAATATGGAAGTGTTACCTAAATAGTCTTGGCAGGCTCGGCATTACCCAGTTCCTGCTGCCAAAACTGTTATGCAGCAAATAACCAGAGCATGTCAGTTAACAGGTAGCTAAAATAGCAAATCATAAATGAGAACTTGAGAACTGGAATTAGTACATTGGTACTAATACGTGCACTGGGGGGACATGGAAAACCAACAAAGGGCAGAGGGGTTTTTTATGCCCTTTTCAATTAATTCCTGCAATGTCATCTAACAGGAGCTAACAGCAAACTTTGTTTTTTCCAGTGGAACAGATTGCAATTGACAGGTGAGAAAAGCGATCCTTGTAACCATTATACATCTGAGTAATTCAATTTTCTGCTGATTCCTAATTTAGTACTTCAATGGTTACCAGGCCAACATAGCACCTGCTAATTATACACCTGAAATTCCCTTTACACTAATGAAGCAAGTCTTGCCCCTTGGGCTTATGAAGGCATCTGACACAAAGGCACCAAGTGAGTCAGAAAAATGTCAAAGTGACATCTCATTCTGTAACGACCGGAACATTATACCTGCCATTAACTGCTGCATCCATCCTCCCTGCTCCGAGCAGAATGAAAAAAAAATGAAAAAGAAAAAAGAGTACACATTACACATGAACTACAGCAGCAGGAGCAAAGGGAGCACAATCATTAAGCTATGGGAGACAGAAATAGAAATAAACTGCTGGAGTCATTATTTGTGCACTGCACAATCAGAGAAGGATTATTGTTGACCAAGGTCTACCTCAAGGCTGTTGGAGATCCCATTTTAAGTGTCTGTGATCAAGGTTTCCCTTTGGGAGTGCATTCCAGAGGCTCAAATGTTCTGCTCTTAAAAACAATCAAGTTGCCAATCCAAACTGGAATTAAGATGGATGTAAACCTTGAAGATTGTTTGTTATTTGGTCTCATACCTGATGCAAATAAATATCTAAAAATAGATATCAGTTTGGACTTCTGGATATCGACAAACCAAAGAGAGACTTTAACAGGTGATTAAGACAAGCAGTGTCTGATCTCATGTAAGCTTCCTAAAGCTGTTTAGTAAATATTTAATAGGCGCATTTCTCACTGTCTACCACACTTTTTTAATTCAAGTCTTAATATGTAGCTGTTGCAAAATCTCTGTATTTATCTTCCCACCATTCCTAGAGGCCCACATGAACACCAGCTTGTTAGAGCAAATTAGAAGCTCCAGCCCAGGATCACCAAGTCTGAACTAGCAGACATTTTTAAAGGAATTGATGCACAGTAGTGGCTTTTTTTTGCTTCTTTAACAAATCAGTATTTTGAAAGGGTCTGCAGGGTCAGGTGAACTCTAGAGGCAATTCACATTCAAAATAATATCAATGAGGCTTTTAAAGGGAAATGATATTCTATTCCAATCTGTAAAAAACATGAAGGTGTAAACCTTCTTTCTTTAGGTGCCACTTTCTCTGACTTTTGGTTTTCCTGCTCCCTTAAGTGTGTGGTAAAGCAGACACATGAAGCTTGACAAATGCTTACAAGGTTGGTGAATAGCTCATTGCTCTGAAACCTCATCACATGACTTTTGAATCTTCTGCAAATTTGTGTTCAAGGGCTGAGTATTCAGTGTTGGCCAGGACTCAGAGTACTACAGAGAAAATTATTTAGAATATTTAGAAGCACTTTAACAGTCTAGTCATTTCCTCTAACTATGAAATCACAAGTCTATCCAATTTTTATTCCCTACTAATGAAAAGAAATGGGCACTGATGTTAACCCAGTCACTTCTACATTTTCTCTATCCCAGAGTACCTTACTTGGCAATTCAGTGCTGATAACACTACTCCAAAAAGTTTACATGTTCCTCTTATATTCTGCAATTGTGATAGTTTCTTGAAAAGCTTCTTTCAAAACAGAACTGCTTCCATTATTGCATTCTACTTAATTAGAATAGCTGCATTTGTGGGAAAAAAAGTGGTTTAGAATCTTAAAAGAATCAAAATTATTTCAAAAAGAAATATTACGTATGTAAGTCCTGACAGCAAGATTTAACTCCTTAAAACTGACATGGCTCTCTTTACTGCTCTATTTGAAAAAAATAATAAAAGCTGGTACATACTGTTTTCAGAATCAACAGACATGACAACAGTCAAACATCTGAAGGTAGGTCCTGTGCCTGCAGTCAATTTGAGAAACATAAAGTATAATGCAACCTTGTTACCCACATGCATTTTCAAACTAATTATTCCTAAAGCTGATTTGCATTTAATCATGGGTGACAGGCTTCCCATGATAATAAGCTTCAGGCAATTTATGAAAGAAACTAAGCCATTCTGCTTTAACATGTACCAAAGATAAGGAGGATTAGAAGCCAGAGGAGGATATTTCCCTCAATGGTGTTATATTACACAGATAATTAAACCTGACAGGTTTCTTTGTCTTTATCCACTGACATTAAGGTTTACAGCCAAACTTCCAGGCAACGATGCTCAATCCAAGGCTTCTACATGCACATTTCAAATAAAAGTGTCCTGATTGTCCAAGCCATTGAATATTTGCAACTTTTGGGGGAGTTCCTAGCTCAAAAGTTGCAACTTAGAGTTTTAAATTGCAAGATTTTCCAGGCGAAGGCTCTATACGGGCCTTAGGAGAAAGGAGAGAGTTGTATTGTATTATCCCAGCTCTCTTTATACATAAGATCTGAGACAAACTGACACCTTCAGCTAGAGGAAAGGTCAAGGGCATTTCAAAAAACATTAAAAAAAGAACACAAAGCAGCAATATAAACATAGTTTTATGTTGGATGGCTGATTTTAGGCAGATGGACATGGATCTGTGTGTTTTCTGTGAGCATAAAATAAATCCAGAAAAAAACCCCATGTATTTTACAGATCACACAAAAAGGCTTTCAAAACAATTATCAAGCCCTGAGAGAAAGTTATCGATGAAATAGTGATCAAGAGATTCAGGGAAGATCCTAACAAGAGCAGTCAGCTAAATCAGCTGGTATCTGTAGTATGTGCAAAGCTAGGAAATAAGTTGCTGTCTTAGAGTCCCAAGTGAAAAGGAGACAAGACCCAGTCTTCTACAAAATCTTGCATAGAGAACATTCGCTACCAAGTAATCTTTTCCATAAATAATTTACATGAAATAATCAGAAGTAATATGAGAAATTGTTTGCTCCCTATTGTTCAGCAAACATATTCAAATCTTCACTTAAAAGCATATTGTATCTAAGCACAAGAGCTTACATAACAAGTGATTCTACTCAGACAGATATATAATAGATGGAAATCAAATAAAAATTATGGAAGCAGCCGAGATATTTGATGTTTAAAGTTGAAGCTGTGTGCCTAGAGTATAAAACTATTCATATCACTTCAAAACTATACACAAGAAAATGTTTTGGCTTCTTCAGACTGTAAGACTTGACAGAAAGCACTACTGAACATTAAACAGTTTCATATCTCACATGAGTGCAAGGACAACCTCAAATGTTCTCTCTTTCTGATGCATGGCCTTCCGTGTGACAAAAGTGAGTCTGTTGTTTGGTTATGTATTAGTTTTGAATACGGTAGCACACAGTAAGCTAAGGGTCCTCAATATACATTTGAAGTCTGAAGAGTCTTTTCCTTAAAGAAAATCATTGAACTCAGACTACATTATTAGATGATTTTGCTGGATCTTATGTTCCACCAGAACCGTGCAGCTGCGCCAGTTCAATACAACCCAGTGTAATTGTTTCATTGCTTTTAGGAGCTCTGAATTCATTGATATAAAGATGTAACAGATACCACCTAAAAACAGGCAAGAAAATGGAGAAATGATGCAAATCTTGAGAGACAAAGATAAATATCAATAGCATAATATCATCAGTGTTAAGAGTGATATCCTTAAGGGTGATATCCTTAAGAGTGATATCTGTAAGGTAGGCAACTTAAAGCTTAAATGTCATTTAAGTCGACTGGGATGGTTTTATCCATGTGGGTTGTGCCTTTCTGATTTCAAGTATTGCTTTGTGTGGAGGTACTTGATAATTAAAAATTGTCTCTTGTCTTTCTTCTCCCTAGAGCATTTCTCCTATTTGTCTCTTTTCCCCTCCCTTGTTTTTCCACTCAAAAAACATGTTAAGGCAGAGAGTGTATTGCAGAAAAAACTCAATTTTATGAGCAAAACACTATTCCTTATCAACTTTAAGCAGCCCACAAAGCATTATTAGATAGCTGACCAAAATTACAGGACTATTAGTTCAATAGAAAATAAGTACGTATTCAATTTCTCCAAAGCAGGTTTTCATCCCCAAATTTGTCACAAACCAGAAATCCGGAGAAAAAAGTTAAAAGACAAAAACACTGTCAGTTTTCACAGCAAAGGAAGGTTATTTTCAGGATTTCTCAAGGATCATACTGTTCAGCATGTTCATGTAACATTTGAAAGAGAGGATGGACACTCCAGTGACAAGAGGTCCTAATGTTACTGGACTTGTTCAGAATTCTCCGAACCAAACAGAGCTACACAGATATCACAACATGAAGTGACCAGGCAAAAAAATAGCAGATTGAATTAAAATAGAAATTAGCAGTGGGAAATACCACCCCAACGATATACACATAACAATAGACTAGGACCAAGATTTTAGTTACTGTAAATAGTAAACATAAATTCACGTAAACCCAAACCCCAATAGTTTTCCCCAGACTCAAACTCAACTCTCAGCACCAGAAAAAGGAGTTGTTAGAGGTGAAATAGGAAGCTTCCTTATATCACTATATCTATCCACTGTGGTCCCTACATCTCGGCCACTGCTTCTCTGTGTGACTACCCCATCTCAGCCAAATCTGGAAATGGTGCTGAAGTGGTGACACAGAGGGTCAGAGAAACACAGTAAGGCCTTTGGAGAAGGAAAGACTAAGTGCAGTAAAATATCTCAGCCTGAAAAAGAAATGATTAAGAATATATTAGGTAAAGGCAATCTGTAAATCGTGAATGGTGAGGAATGAATAGCTGTTCCTTGTTTTTGGAACTTAAGAACATCTGGTTACATCTTCAGATAGCAATTTTAAAGATAGCTATAAGAAATATTACAAAATTTTGAAACTCCCTGCATACAGTGTTGCAGAGGGCAGGTAGTAATGTGCAGATATATTGAGGATGTAGATCAGTATCTATTAAAAGAAAGGAAAGCACTTCAGGAAGTCCCTAAATTGCTGGCTGTTGAAAGCTGAAGAGTTTGCCTCGGGAAGGATTGCTCTGTTAACCGAGGCTTCTCCTGTTGACTCCTGTCAGATAGAAGACATACAGGTCTTTGACCTATCACAGTATATCAGCTCTTACATTCCTGGTCAAGTGCAAAATAATCTGGAATCTTACTTTGACTTTAGTGATAAAACAAGATTTATTGTGGAGCCTAAGATTGCTGAGTCATAACATTTAAGGTTCCTTAACTACTGCCATTTTTCATCAAAATGAGCTTCTACTGCATGATTTTTAGGCAGCTGCATTAATTAGATTTAAAACTTGCCCACAATGCCCATTAAGCTGCTGCCTAAGAATACAACCAGCTAGTGTTTAACCACCTTTTTTCACCAGTAAATTTATCTTACTGGATCCCTGTACACTTGGATTTTGGTAGTCAGAATATTTGCTTGGTCTAATACTGTGAGGAGTACATATCCTGAAGGTTTCCCTGCATCTTCACAGACAGCACAGGAATTAACACGCTCATCACTGATACGTTTTCTTGTAAGATGTAATACCAACAACTTTTTAAGCACATTTGTAATACAGCGTGTAAAGTCTTTTAGAAACATACAGTATAGCCAGGATCTTCAAAACTGAAAACAGACACAAAAGCTATTTGTTGGTACTCTAAGGAAAAACAAAAATCAGAATATGTAATTAGATGCAGAAATATGCACGGCACCATTTTTTGGAAAACATTATTAAGGAACCACAACAGCCCTCCCAGTCACATTGGGGCAATCATTCTTCAGACAGCTCAGTATGTAGATAAATACATTAATGTCAGTATGGATAAACCTGGTAATTTTGATATGCCTAATGTGAGAGTAGGGGGTAGGAGACTGAAGAGATTCTGTATTTGATCACTGCCTTCCTGTAGCTGGGTCTAGTAAAATCTTGCTGTAGTAAACATCAGCTGATTACTGCCCACAAAATGTTTCAGAAAATGTCTTTGTGACTCTGTAAGTGCTCATATGAAAAATGAAGTCATGAGCTTCACCTGATACTCATGAGTGTTAGAGAAGCAGCAGAATTTGTGGTGAAATTGCTCAGTGCCCGCAGTTACAAAACCTGGGTGATGGCAAAGAGACTTGATGAGTAAATACCGTATATTTAACACCTCCTAGAACTATAGCAGCTGAGCTACTTTTAAACCTTGGAGTAAGCACAGTGGGCAAGATATTTCCATGCGTGTAAACATACTCTGGGATCATTTGTCACTTCCTTTCTGTGAGTCTGCTTCTGACTCTGTTACTGTTCGTGCCTTGACCCTATCTGAGGCCCTTTACTGAAGCAGCTTTCCACTACCATTATCCTCTTCCAGAAAGCAGGACTAAAAACATCAGCCAAAAAGGCCCCATCTGCCAAGAAAATTCTCAGGGAAACACACTGATACATCATTTCCCTTTCCAAAATTAGTTATGTAGTTAAAAGTTTCCTTCACCCTGGAAAAAAGAGCTCCCTAAGCACAACCCCAAGACTGCCACCTCTCTTGGTTGCCCTTTTGAAGCTTCCTGCCCAGGAGTTCCCTGATCATCCTGGACCTTGTCTCCAGAAAATTCAGCAATTCTCTAGGCAGAATTCAGGTCACACCTGAAGTATTATGTCCACTTCTGGGCTCCCCAGTACAAGAGGGGGATGGAACTACTGGAGAGAGTCCAGCAAAAGTCCACTCACTATAAAGGGACTGGTGCTTGAGGAAAGGCTGAGAGAGCTGGGGCTTTTTAGCCCGGAGAAGGCTCAGGGGGGAATCCCATCAACATATATAAATACTTGAAGGGGGAATGTAAAGAAGACAGAGTCAGACTCTTTTCATTGGTGTCCACTGACAGGACAAGAGGCAATTGGCACAAACTAAAACAGGAAGAGGGTCTGTCTGAATATCAGGAAATACCTTTTTACTGGGAGGGTGACTGAGTTGCCCAGAGCGGCTGTGGAGTCTCCCTCCTCAGAGATATTCAAAAGCCATCTGGACATAGCTTTGGGCAACTGGGTCCAGGTGGCCCTGCTTGAGCAAGGGGGTTGGACCAGATGACCTCCAGAGGTTCCTTCCAACCTCAGCTGTTCTGTGAGTCTTGTGATTCTGTGAAAGTCAGTTCTGTGGTCCTGAGCATCTTTCCTTTGCTACATTATACAAGCTGGTGACATGACACTGAAACGATTATTTGTTGGCAGGAACATCAGCTAATTACTGCAGCTAATTACTTTTGAATATAGAATTTTGTAGTATGGCCAAGTCTTGAACCTCATACAGACAAGTATCAGTATTGATGCCCCTTACAAGTACAGGCTCAGAAATTCAGCATACTACCTGGGCACAAACACAAGGCTTAACTACATTCGCTACTAGTAGATTTTGGCCATACTTTATGAGAGTTGTGGGATCTGGAATTAGTTCTGAGACTCAGTTATTCAGGAATAATGTAAAAAAAAAAAAAAAGCTGTGTTAAATACTTGGCTACAGACTTGGTTGGTTAACAGAAATCTTATTGATGAACTAGTGTAACATTAAATCTTGTTTTATATGGATATATTGCATCAGCAATAACGTTTAGCATGCACTGAGCAACTGATTAACAAATTTCACTCATGAATGTTCTTCCAATGATGCATATTAATATGTCATCTATAATCAGTGACATGTATTACACAGAAATATGTCTTCTATTGCATTATTTGGTTTCAAGAGGAGCTGCATGTAGGATTGCATCTGCAATGATACATAAATCAAACTGAAAAGGTCTGTGACAAAGCCCACAGATTTTAGTTTAACTTCATATCATGATATAACTTTTCTCTAGTGTTGTACAGACACAGGGTGTTTATTAAAAATCCTAATTTACTGGGATCTTTTGCATTAAGTAACACTCACATGAAGAATCTCCTGAACAGAATGGCTGTTTGCATCTGGATGGCAACAAGGGTCCGTGGTGTCTTCATCTGGGTTAAGCAAGTCTCCCTGAACTGCTGTTCTGCCAAATTCTTATATACAACTATTCCTTGGTCCTCCCAAGGTTGGTAACCAACACATTGAGGCATGCAAACAGTACCTATGAACTGTCCTATACACTGCAGGGGCTGCCTGCAGGCAATCTCCTGCACTGTCTGAAATTCCCACATGAATGGGTCCTGTAACAATTAGTCAAATATTTTGCTATGGAGTCAGCTAGGCATTCAGTCAATTTCTGTAATTGTAATTCCACCTTGTACTAGGTTGGAAATAGTGACTTCAGTGTTAGGTCATGATACAAATGCCAGGTCTCATTGCAAACCTGGACATCTCACTTTCACAGAAGTACTATGCTCTGTCTAAAGTTAATTTGACAAGATAACAGATGTTAATGCCTTCATATACCAAGAATATCTCACTGGACCAAAATAGCTTAATCAGTGTTTGGACAGAGATGAGATTTCACATCTGAATTTGTTAGAATTAAAAACATGATTAGGTGAGAGCTGATACCTTTATCAGCTGATAAGCATCAGCTTTTTATTCAAAAATCTGTATCTTTATCCTGGAAACACAACAGAAAAAACATGTGTTTAAGGACTTCATAGTTCCAGTATGATTTCCACTATCAGATACAAGTTAAAATAAATCATCAAGAACTTTCCATACATACCTTCCCTTAAGCTGAATATGCTATCTATTTTCTGTTTCGGAGTCCAACTGAAATTAAGTAAGTGGGTAATTTGAACAGCTCTACTTTAAAACTGAGGAAGGACTCATCATCTGGATTGGATTCTCTCCCTGTAACATTCTGATAAGCTCCCTCTTATCCTTGTTCTTAGATCCTGGAGTAGATTTTTGTAAACATAAAACCCAGTATATATTGCATGCATTCTGTTGGTGGCCCTCAACGTCACTGCATTCTGCACTATATACCCTGAGAGTCACCTGTGGCAACTTCCAGTATCCACATAGCTTCATGAGGCTGTCACCAGAACTAGCTGAACTGGAGTAAAATGGTTCAGGGTAGTGGAAGAGAAAGCATTAATTTATTAGAGTGTTTATATTTATGACCCTGATTGGGAGAATAGCTATATTTACAGGAAGAAGAAACAGAGTACCTCTTGAAACAAGGGTGACTTTATGTCTAGCTGTAGAGCTGCAGCTGCACTGCTTTAGAAAGAAAGCGAAAGCATGCCATTTTGTCACAATTACAATGTACAAGCATTGCTTTCTCAAATGCACAAAGGTTATTGTCACTTAACAGACGAGACTCTCTATGAAAGGCACTTGACTTAAGTGAAACAGAAGCTGTTGGCAGTAGTCTATAGTGATTTTTTAAAAAAGATGTTACAACAAAGCAATTCCCCTGCTTCATAGCACATCTTATATTCTCTACATGAAGGCAGAGTTTTCTAGGTTTCCTATGAGCCTTCAAGCAAATCTGTGTAAAAATAATAAAAGCTCAGAAAGAAAAATCACTGAGTATAAAAGGGTAACGAAAGAAAAGTAAATCAACAATGAAAAGAATGGAGAAAAAAACCCCAACAGATGAAACAAATACCCAAATTACATTACGCTTCAGGAAGTGTGACTGTATTGACAGAAAGGCAGAAGAGTCCCACTGTGGTACAGGTCTGTTCGCTCGTGATTACAATTCTGAAGCTTCTCCCCAATCCTAGTGTGACAGCAGCGTTTAAAAAAAGCTTAGCAACAAAACAGGTTTTATCACCAAGACTACACACCACACTCAGGGAATTATCTCCTTGGGCAGTCAAAGAAATTTTTATCTATTTCATTTGGCTTCAGACCCAGGCTGTAATGATTGATTTACAGAGGAATGCTGCCAAATCCTATTCTTCTCCTGGAAACAATAGGAGAAAGCTTAAAATAAAAGTCAGGGAGATTTTTTTCAAATATGTCTTTAGCTACAGGTAAACTCCCACCACTAGTAATCACCACCTGGTGATTTCTCTTACTATTTCTTTGATCTGAAGAGAGCAAAGAATCACCTGTTTAACAGCTCAGTCTCATTCCACATCATCCGATTACTCCATACAACTATGTTATCCGAGGACTAAAACCTCATAATCTTGCTTATAAACCAGTTACCAGTAACAATAAGGTTACCACCACAGTATTTTTTGCTACTAGTTAATGTAGCAAAAAATTGTCTCATTTTAACAGTAATTCAATATTGTATTCAAAGATGAACAAACTTATTGGATCAGTCCATCTTATACACCTGAGAGATAATGTACCATGACAGTGCTGGATACTTACCTGATTATAGCCAAAAGACCAAGAAAAACTACTGGGATAAAAGGATAGGAATTACGCGGACAGGGTAAGGTATCTAGATTTAAATGCCTGTGCTACCAAAATATCTGTATCATGGGGAAAGAAAAAACAACTATAGTGCTAAAGCTGGAGGAAAAAAACTTTGAGATTAATGCAAATGAATGCATTCCAATTATCTTATAAAAATTTCTGGTTTAAATAGATCCATTGCTTTAATAAATATTTTGACTATCCTCAGGATTTAATTTTCTGTTCTGAAACTTTGGGTTGGATTATCCATCAAAGTCAACTCAGGCTGTATGCTTTAAATGGAAGAAGAAAAGGAGATATTAGCTCTGTCTTGTTGGTTTCCAACTAATGAATTAAATTAAGTAACTGAAATTGAAGCATACTTATTGTTAGAACCAACTCGGATGACAGAGAGAACAGAGCAAGTTATTACATTCCTATCTGTTTTAGCAGGCACTGCTGAGCAGATTATCAGATCCAAAATGTGAAACACAATGGAAACAGGTACTGCGATAAAGAAAAAGAATAAAGCAAGTTAGAGGTCCTTCACATCTCCCCACCCCTCTATTTTTCCCTCCACCTGAACTATCAAGATGCAATTTCTTAGTTCTTAGTTTTCTTAGTTGTCTTGCAATCAAGCAACCTCTCCCATTTAAATGCTTTGTTATCCTGCTACTTAGCCAACCCAGTCAAAGAACTGAGAAGCTATCCAAGCTCTGATCCTAGAAGGAACTTGAATCCAACTACCTGCTATTTTGTGATGGAAGGAGAAAACACTGCTGCTTCCTCCAGCTCCCTCCTTGCACGAGTGAGCTCAAGCCCCTTTGTTAGCTGCTTCAGCTTGTAACTGCAGCAAAAGTACATCCATTTTATTTTTCTGAGCTAGTGTTATGGCTGGTTAGCTATTTGAACCAGCTCAAAGTGGATATGGTCTGAAGAAGGTAAGTAGTGAGAGCATACAGCTAAGAGGAAGGCAAAGGGTACCAAACATAGATAAAGGAGTAGGTCAGAACCAGAGGAACTCATCTTTTTGGAAGCTGTTACCTGCTGCAGGTAACAGAGGATGAAAAAACTGGTTGAACCTATAATGTGCATTCTTCTCCTTCCAAATAAGGAATGGAAACAAGAGTGATAAAAATCCAGTGATGATTCAGACTAATCGTAATTTTTAATAGGACAAAGCTGGCATAAGCTCATTTTTTCCAAGTC
>JAHREE010000286.1:1340052-1375405 GCA_033628505.1 Tringa tobata
GTATAAGAAGTTCCACCTAAACGTGAGAAGGAACTTCTTTACTGTGAGAGTGGTAGAGCACTGGAACAAGCTGCCCAGAGAGGTGGTGGAGTGTCCTTCTCTGGAGACATTCAAAACCCGCCTGGACAAGTTCCTATGCAACCTGTTCTAGGCAGACCCACTCTGGCAGGGGGGTTGGACTAGATGATCTCTAGAGGTCCCTTCCAACCCCATATGATTCTATGATTCTATGATTCTATTTGTTCTACAGCAGTTTGTAGGAAGTAGGACCTTTGCTCTTCAAGCGAGCACAGAAGCACATGACAGACCATCCGCCAAACAGAATTGTAGTCTAACATGGACACAATGGCAAAACTACAAGAAAATAATGAATCAATACTACAGCATTCACTGCACTCAATTCATCCGTGATGCCTGGTTTGCTTGCAAATGGGATAAGCGAGGTCAAAGAAAAGATGTGAATGCTGAATTATTTGGGGCTTGCTTCTATCCACAGACAAGAGATCTTTATTCTAACTTGAAAGAACAAGACTAAAATAAGCTGAAAGACAAAATATTGGACAGAAAATTAAGCCAAATAAATTCTATTATTGTTGCAGTTTGGGCCGGGTTTGCCAACGACAAGACTCTCCAAACAGAGGAGGAAGAGAGATAAAGCAATTTATGATTTCAGAAAAAAACGAAACTAATGAAATATTAATAATAAAATAAAAAGGTAATAATGAAATAGATACTATATATATAAAAACACGCATCAAGTTCCCAGGGTTATACAATGAAGTCAGCTGACCCTGGTTGCCACAGCAACAAGTATAAGCAAGAGTCTGTCTCACTGAAAGAAAGTTGGCTCTGCTCCACCCCAAACCAGGATAATTATACTTAAATCCACTGTACAGTTGCTGTAAAATTGTACTATATTAACTGGGGGGGAAACATCATAGGTTTGACAAGTGAAGGCTCACGCAGTTTTAAAATCCTGAATTTACTCTCTTCCTGGCACTTGCTTCATAACAGAAAAAGTTTAGGTTTTCTTTTTTTTGTATTAAGTTTCATTATGTTTTCTGTCTTCAAGATTTTTCTTTAAATCCGTATCACACATCAACAAAATAAATTCCTCATTAAATTTAGGTTGTTTTTTTTTTCCTTGAGAAAGTCATTCATTTCAATAAAGGATGTGAAAATAGAGCTATCCGCGTTGCACATAAACTCTTTCATGCAGAATTTAAACTTGGGTTTGTGGATTTTTCTTAGCCTCTAGGTAGTCATTTGCTGAGGTTCATTTAAGCAACTGAGGTGCTATTATGTGAACAACCATCTGAAGGAAGTTTATTTCTAATACTCTTCAACAGATCCATCAGAGAATACTCCCTTACATATCCATATTACAGGTAGTATAATAGACATTAATCATTTTACTTTCATCATTTACGTTATGGTTACAAAGTAATCATTTACATAGATTCCTATATTTATTCCTGGAATTCTAGGATTAGGAATTTAAGAAACTCAGATGGGGATGTTGTTCTTTAAGTATTAGAGTGTGATCCAGTCTAGGAATTTAAAGGTTTGTTAAAAAAAAATTAGATCTAACAAAGATCTTACTCTGTGCCTGAGTCTGGCTTAATTTGCAGCACAAACATAACATTATTGACTGTATGAAATGGCAAGTGATTACATGCATGACTTCACTTTGAACAGCTAGTTGTGCTGCATTTTATTGCGAGGTATACAGCATGACCTAAGGGACAAGACTTTCTAGGCCCAATTCCTAAGCTCCTTTGCTGTTGTGGCTAGATCCTAGGCACCTTGCTTATTTTGACTACATGAGAGACTGTCACATCCAAGTCCTATCTGTTATGACAGGTGCCTTTAGATTATAGCTGAGTACAGACAAATATTATCAAGTTCCCCGTGGCAAAATACTGTGCAAGTTCTGTACTGAGACACACCACGCATACACCAGCCTTATACAAAGATGACTGTAAGCCACTTCTTTACATCTGTTATACATTGCTTGCCTTTCTTGTGTACCCATTCAGAACCAGATTCTCATTTAAAAATCAAAATGCTGCAGGGTCTAATTACCAAGGCTCAGATTAGTATTTATTATGCAGTTATTCATCTTTATAATTGCTAGTCCCAAGCTTCCAGGTTTTTCTCCCAGAAAGGAAAACAAAAAAAAAAAATCAGATTTTAATTAGACTATTTTGAATATTATTAAAATTGAAAATCATGATTTTCTCTTGCAGCAATTGCTCCAAGTTGCTCTTTATTCAACAACACCTTTTAAATAAACCAAAATCCTTCTTTCCTCAGCTGGGATCACCACTACTGACATCCCTCCTTCCTACTATAACAAGCAGACACGCCTCTCAAGGTGAGGGGAGCAGAGACTGTGAAACACTGTATTCTGATGCTGAAGTTGGTTTTTGCACGATAGGCTGGAAGCATTTCATAACTATGCTTAATTTTTCAGTTGTTTTTCATGTTTCAAAAGGCCTCAGAAATGATCCCAACAGTTCTCCCGTGAGGTGAGCCGCACATGGAAATCCAAATCATAAGAGAAAATAAGCAATTAGACTAAGAAACAGTCCTGCAGTCCTAGCCCACAGATTTCCAACTGATCTCAGTTTAAAAGAAAATCCCGAAAGCACCGCCTGTGCCGTGCAGCCAAGGGTGCAGCTCACCCTTTAACACGCAACACCAAACAGTCCCTCTGCCGTGTCAAGCAACACAACCACCCATTCTGTTTAAAATAAACTTACCACAACAACTTTACAAGTTACGTGAAAGCAGACACGTCTGTTAGTGCTGGACTTGTCGTGCTGGAGAGAAAAACTATAAAGAAGAGTCCTTAGCCGAAATCAGCGGAGGGCTATAAAATTAGAGAGATGAATTACGTGTTCTTTCACAGAAGCTTGTCGCCTTCTCTTTAGTATAAATATTTATCAGAAAGCTGAGCCCACAGGTGGCACTTGAACAGCTATATTTTGACATCTTCGCTTGAGGCCCTGCACTGGAACACGCAAATTCCTGTAACGTATTATTACAGTGTTAGCCACGAGGTAAACTTTTCCAAACCTTAGAAGCTTCGCTCTGGGTGAATTAGTTCAGTTTGCAGTCGCAGAGGAGGTTTGCCCGGCAAATCGGTGAGAGCAGTTTCTTCAGCCATGCTTCAGGGCCCTCCACAGCGGGGAGGCCCTGGGGGGAGTCGGCAGGGCCTGGGGCAGCTCGGCAACTAACTGGAACTCCATTCCCTTATTTTTTTTTTTCTTCTGCTTCAGCCTTGCTGAACCACCCTTTTGCTGACCTGCTGGGACAGCAGAAAAATACTGAAGTGCATTACTGAGGAATTCAAGAAAGATGCTGAGGTACTGGAGCATGTTCAGAAAAGGGCAGGGAGGCTGGTGAGGGGCCTGGAGCACAAGTCTTATGAGGAGAGGCTGAGGGAGCTGGGGTTGTTCAGCCTGGAGGAAAGGAGGCTGAGGGGAGACCTTGTCACTCTCTACAGCTACCTGAAAGGAGGGTGTAGCCAGGTGGGGGTCAGTCTATTCTCCCAAGTAACAGGCAATAGGACAAGAGGAAATGGCCTCAAGTTGCACCAGGGGAAGTTTAGATTGGATATTAGGAAAAATTTCTTGACTGAAAGGGTTATCAGGCATTGGAACAGGCTGCCCAGGGAAATGGCTGAGTCACCATCCCTGGAGGCGTTTAGAAGACATGTAGATGTAGTGCCGAGGGATATGGTTTAGTGGTAACTTGGCAGTGTTTGGTTAACGGTCAGACTTGGTGATCTTAAAGGTCTCTTCCAACCAAACTCATTCTATGATTCTAGTTCACGTTTTCTAAAAGCATCTCCTGGGATGGGTCGGGGGCTGGCCAGGGCTGTTGGTGCCTGCAGGCCCTGCCACACTCCCTGGCGCACTGGGCAAGGCCTGTGGGGCTCTCACAGCGCAGGCATGGTACCTGTGTAGCACCTCTGCAGCTCAGAAATCTCTTTTGCCTCACTTACACCTATCCCATTCCCCAGACAGCGTCTAGGAGCTGTTATCAGTGTCCCGTTCCCTCTCTCTCAGCCAGATCCTTGGGGGGTGTGTGTGTGTTTTCTTTCATCCTCTCCTGGTATACCCAAAGATCCTGGCATCCAGCACAGGAGCTGGGTCCTCTAGGTAGCCCTTGTTGCATTTCTGTAAGAAAAAAGATCTAATCTGCATCGGAGTTGGATTAAACTAGATGTGTTTGTAATATGGAGAGGTAAAGATAGACATATGAACTCAGGAAAGCACATTAAAAGCAGGACAGACTCTAGGGCCTTACTTATGCAGTAATCTTAAAACTTGCCACTAAATTTGTCATCACCAAGGACAAATTTGTCAACATAAACATAAGAAATTATCAGAGCAAGAAAATGCTGGAACCATTCTTTTGATTGTTATCTCCATTGCATAAAATATCAAAATATTTTCTTTTTTTACCTCTGTTAGTATTTGGGTCTGTTATTTAACATTGCAGGAATGTTAAGTAATGTTTTCTTGCATTTAACTTGCAACAAAACCAAAGAAAAATAAGGATTAAATGGAAAGGAATGTGGTATGTGTGCCATTTGAGAGGCCACAATTCTACAAAAAACTGAAGGTTCAATGTTCCAGTTGTGACAACATAGCCTGGTACACACAAAATGTAATCGGTTCTCCTTAAATAATTACTGATCTTCTTTGCATAGCTCTGCTTAAGAACATGCAGTGTTTTCCTGTACTGTGAGTGCTGTGTGCACTGGACTAGCAATATCTCACTGGCTGGGACACATGTCCACCCTATAGGGGTGACCTTGTTTGAAGAAGACATCGTTTTCTATTATTACTCTCTCAGAATTAGAAATCCATAACCTTCTGCTTCACTGACAGTTATAAAAAGTGTCATTAAAAATGGATGTATTCATGTTGCATGTGCATATTCATTCTAATACACTGCATTTTTTTATTCCTACTTCATTTCCTTTTCACAGACCTAGTTCCCAGCGGTGTCTTGCACTTCTCAGAAATATCCTTGCATGCTATACCAATCTTCTGAAAAAACAGTAAATGGAGATGAAAAATAGCCTCTATTAAGTTCCTGCTTAGTCAGTGCTGTGAGGCCAGAGTCTGTGTATCCTCATGAAGTAGTTTTGACTACCCCGGTTTGATAGATCGGTTTCATCCAGAAAAATGAATCTTTTTTGTTTTAGAAGATATGAGACACCAGAAATCTGGAATGTGGGCTGTAGAAGAGGGCTCCTTTTGCCCGAGGACTAGCGTGTTAATTAGAATGAGGCTAGCACAACATAAAGTTGATTCCCTTAGCAATATGTTTTTGCCTCTCTGCTGTAGGATCTGTTTTCACAGAAGAAGCTATTTATGAACCAAGTTGTCATGTTCTGTCAGGCAATCTATGACACTGTTCCCTATCCTCTGACGGCTGCTGCTTCTGATTACACCAATGACGGTTTGCCTCAGGATAGTCATATCAATCTCTTTCACTAAGAAATATTCTTGACTTTGATTCCCCTTTCATCTTGTTGCACAAAACCCTTCCCATCTTCGGGGGAAGTTCTAACTGTTAGCTATGCCATTCTCTTGATTAAAAAATACCCTCTCCTTCATGCTTACTTCCTATTTTGACAAAATATGAGCAGAACTGTGGGAACAGTTCAGCAACTGTTCTTGCCTGTGCAGTGCTTCTTAAGAGGAGAAACAACAGATCCAGTCACTACATAAAGCTCTTGTACAAATTGCAGGGGCTGGAAGGATGGGTAAGGAACTCCTGCTTCAAGTTCACCTTTTCAAATGGAGTTCAGACTGGCAGTTGTACACAACTATTGTTAATAGCAGAGCTTTATGTTCCTTTGTCCCTTGAAATTTTGAGCCCAGATACAGCAGATGTACACAACTTTATACAAACAGGTATAGACATCGTGATAGACAGGCCCTGGAGAAAAGGTGTTGCATGAAGTACGTACTGTGACTACCTTCTCTGGGCTTCATGATTATTCCTCGTGCCACTTCCCTTTCTGTGAGTGACAGAGAACCCTCCATGAGTTGCACGTGGGAATCTAACATCAATGAAGCAGTTGTCTTTGATAAGTTGAGTAGCTAGAAAATGGGAAGTCAAAATCACTCAAGAAGAATGTTTTTTTTTTTTAAGGTGTGATGGTCAGAACAAGGGAAAGTAGATACCTTCCCCTGCAAATATGTCTTTCCAGTGTTACATGAGTTCAAAGCTATATTTTCTAACCATGAGCAGGAAAAGAAGAAATGACCTTTGAGATTAACTAAAAAAGCTGCATTCCTGCTTTAAAAAAAAGAATGTTATAAAGAAATCCCAAGTGCTCACCTGCCTAAACTCTGTGCAAGGGGGCAAGTTGGTGACCATTAGGCCACTGTTCCCTTTCAAATAAAGCACTGGAACCAGCTGGGAAAGCAATTTCAAGGCAGTTAAGGAAAGGAAGATATAAACATGTACTGAGGTGTGGGCTAATGCATCTCATTTCTTCCATGGAGAAAGGGAAAGGACTTCAGCCTGGCAAATACACGCAAGTTAGATCACAAAGCATCAGTCTAACATTTGACTTTCTTTAATTCCATGTAAGGGAAATTGTGTTCTTAAATTGGACTTTCCAATATCCAATTAAAAGAATAAATGTTTAACTCCAGCATGCAGGTATGCTTCTGCTGCTTTTTCAATCTTTTTTCCTTTGCAGATCTACAAATGCTCTTTTATAGCTTGTCTATCAACAGAGTTGTTAATTAAGCTGTAGCAAGGCTGAATATAGACCCCAATTGTATCTTAAAGAGTAAGAAGATAATGGAAGTTATGACTTAGAATTTGCATTGCTGCATATGCATTGCTGGTAAGGCAACAAGAGTTACTGGCCGAGGGGGATCCTGTTGGCTTTCAAATCTCTGTCTTATTTTATTAGAGGTGCAGTTAGAGAAGGATAAATATCTTTGGGCTTATAAATGTTCAGTAGAATTATGAAGTTAATAAGCATTTTCAAATATCTCATCAATGCATTAATTTTTCAGTCTTAAATCATTCAGCTAAAGTTTCCAATTATAAGCTTCACAAGCTGAAATCCTGGCTCCAGCACAACTGAGTTTTTTAATTTACTTTGATGGAATCTGGATTTCACTTTCTTATGCGTGTATTATTTCTGTAAACGTGTGTGTGCACACTTGTTTATTTTAAATGACACAGATTCTGATATCATCAGATGATTCGAAGAGACTGAATCCACTCTAAAAGCTGGGTATTGCATTGTGGCTAGGACTTACACGAGCCCCATATATGATGTTTCCTTCAATTTTCTTAATGAGTCCAATAGTAAGGCAGAGACCCAGATGTCATTTTTGAGCCAGCGCAGGGTAGGAGTAAGCAATCAAGCCGTATTGTTAGGAGAGAAGCAGACCAGAAGGCAGAAAAAAGTAAATTTTATGGTATTTGTCCTTGTGTCATGGAGTCTGGACCAAAAAATTCCCCAGAATACCCTGTGAGCGAAGTATGAGAAAGCTATAAGGCCCTCATTGATGCTGGTTATTTAACTCACACCGATAATTTCAGTTTGATATGATCCCTAGCTTTCCTTCTGCTTCTGTTTAATGTAGTTTCAGAATTTGTACAAGAAAGTGGGCGGAATAAGAGAAATTGATAAGTGTTAGGTAGCCCCTGCCCTATCTCACATACCAGTTTTACGCATGGACTGGAAGGTGCCAAGTAATCTCAATTTCCTGCTATTTGTAGATACAGCTGTTTTAGAGTTCTAATGGCAAAAATAGGCCTGAGAATTATGGCCCATATAGCTATGAAATCAAACTGTATGAGAAACTGTAAGTGTACTCTAACACGGTCACATAGTCAGGTCCCCCATAAAGATCAACTCCAAAAGGAAATGGGTACTGTCAGGCTGAAATTGTCTTCCTGAAGGTTGGTTTTCTTTAGTAGAGTTTATGAAACTCGAATCCATTTAGCATGTAACCATGAAGTAGGAAAACACTGTGTTCTACAAAATCTTTGGATTTACAGAGGTGCTAAATCATCTATATCCTCCTATCACTTTTTTATGGACTGGCCTGTTTTATTGGGATTTGATGCAGGCCAACCTGCATACCTCATGTTGCAGCCACCAAGCCTAACTGATAAGGTAGCATGGAGAGACACAAACCACACTGCAAAAGGAGCCTTCTGGAGACCACCTAGGTACAGACTTTCATCCTGCTACGGACCTTTCACTGTGTAAAGTATAAGCTGCTCTGAAAAGTAGAAAGAATATCTTTTTGGCAAGATTGAGATGACTAGATTCTACTTACTGCCCTTTTTGAAAAATAACATTTAGAAACTTTGATCTCAAAGTTAATTTGTTTGGGCATGATTATCAGTAAAAGCTTTTTGATCCACTTTAGAGTATAAAACTGCAGCATAAAAACACCCTTCAGTTCTCTTCAGTAATAATTCCCTTTTCAGACACAGTTCAGCCAATTGCTGAAATTTATTTCTTATGAAAGAAGCTTCACAAAAAAAAAAAAAAACAAATGTATGGCTTGGCATATCTATTTCCTAAGTGTGCATGGTATTCAAGCAGATTAGCAGGCTACCTTCTCAAAATGTTGACGTTTTGTGATGTTTGCTAGAGTAGAAAGGACACAGCTAGCTGCCAACGGTTTTTTTTCCATATGTTGCTATTGTAATGACTATTGTAAGTGCATACAGTAATTCCATATTTGACCTGGCTCTATTACTCTTCATAATAATGACAATTCACTTTACATGAGGTCAGATGGGAGAAAATTAGACTACTCAAAATGTAAGGTATTACTCATATGGTATGATATATGCATCAGCCCAGCAATCTCTGTAAGTAGCATGTAGATATATCTGTGTAACTTTAAATGACATAGCTCAGGTACAGAAAGCATCACAGTTGCAGCAGAATGGAGCTCAGCATAGGCTAATTCACCAATTTTGGCAATTTTCTGTTAGCTATAAAGCAAAGGTCTCACTGCCTAGAAAGGTAGCACAGGTTTGTGGCACATTGTGTGCCATGAGAGGTAACTACAGGAAAAGGGTAGAAATATGCACAAGTATGCATTTTATTCAGATATACACAGGTATGCTTTATGTTTTTTTTATTTCTATAAAATCTATTTTCTTTAGGAACTAAAAAATCCACAAGTATTAGATAAAATATAGCCAGGATTGTATGTTATGGTAAAGCTGCATAATTAAGAAACACACTCCGTGAGATCATAGATTGGCTGGAGACCTATGCATTAGTTTGGATTCGCCTTTTCTGCCCACTCCTATTCTCTGTCTTGTCAGATAAGTGACAGTATTTCCCTCAGTGATTTTGGTTGTATTCTGTTATGATAGTCAATGCCAGCTTCCCGGCATTTGTGTGGACCAATTTAACAGTAAATGCTATACTGGGGAAAGAGGAGAGCTTTAAACCACCCATTTGTTTCCTTTACTCAAAAATATTCATTTTTGATGCTGATAGGAAGCAGCAGCCTTACTGTCCCTTTTTGATGTATGTGGCCTGGAAAACCAAACACTCTAGGAGCTCCTTCAGAATATTTATAGGCAACTGGAACTCAGGAGGTGAGCGAGTGAGACTAGGATGCATATCAATAAGTCAGTAAATACACTGTGGGGAGAAACATCGTGCTGGTCTTATACTGGGTGCAAAGATTACATGGCATGATTTAAATATTAAATAAGGAAATGTGATTCTTTGTAATATTAAACTGGAGAAAGGCATTAGTTGATGGCAATGATGTATTTCTTCTAATCTACTTTAGGGGGAGCATTCAAAATTCATTAGGATTTTTTAAAGACATTAGAAAAAGTTAGGCTCCTTGCTTTCAGGTTTGGGCAAAAGTTTTCAAGAAAGTAGAAAATCTAAAAACTTTCCCAAACTCACAACAAATGTCTGTATAAAACACATTGCTAACCACCCACACCCTCCCCCTTGAAATAAGGTGACTCAATTTTTCCTTTTGTGCTTAAAACAACAGGGCAATGGCCTCACCTGGCCCTTTGTGCTACCTGTGTAACAGCAGTGGTCCACAAAATGTTTAACATAAGATAACACAAGTCAGTCAGGTTTTTCTCTGATAGATTTGCTAAAAGACAAATTTAAGAGATGGAATTTGCTATGAATCTAAACAAAACCAAAACCAAAACACTCACCCCCCCTATTTAATACAGGTTAAACCACCTTTTACTCACTATAAAATCAAGACATCTATTTGCTTTTCTTTTTGTTAACTTTTTCTATGCCAGGTGACATAACTGAACTTACACTGTATCAACACATTGGAGAGACAGACGTGAACAAAGCGCTGTGGAATAGTGTGGTGTGATCCTGTAGCAGACAAACTCCTCCAGTTACAAATTTATATAATCCTGCCCTTTTTACCTAGGAACTTTAAAGAGTTTACTGTGGTATAAGAGGCTGTGTTGGCTCTCTCTGGATATCTGGTCACTTTAAAGCAAAAGATTAAATGAAGTATTCATTCCTTCTATCACATTTTTAAAAGAAATCTTAGAATAACAGGGGAAAAATATTTCTTTTCTTTAAATGAAAGGACATGAGCCTCTAAGAGGAGCAAAGAGATATGAAACGACAAAGGCTGAGTGATGGAAAGCGCGTGCTTGGGTTTTCTTTAAAGAGAAAGCCACTTTTCTTCTGTTGTGCTCTAATTCCTGCTATTTTGGAGCAGAAAAGAGTATCCCCTGCTGAGCATCTCTGCAGAACTAATGAGGCACCTTGTTGACTGCTACACTGCATTGCTTTTTAAATAGAATTCATGATGGGGTACCATTTTAAAATCCTAGAGCAGACTTGTGCCAAACTCTCCAGCTACAAATGGAGCATCAGGGACCAGAATTACTGTTTCCTGCATTAAATCAGTGTGAATTCAGCCACGGATCAGATCAGTCTGCAAATTGAGCATCTGAGCCTGCGGGTTGCCCTGTCTTTTATTGTTTATGCTACCCTGAATTTTCAACACAATGATTGTCCCACCAGTGGAGAAGTCCTTCTCCGCATCCTTTGGAGCCAGTCCGTGCTGTGCTTTACACCTGATAAAGTAGAGGGGTGCTGACAGAAGAATTGTCAGTGATGTCTTCTCTAGCCAATTTCTCTCATGGTACAATCTCCCCAGTGTGCAAGTGTGGTTCAGGTACATTTTTCCTGTCACATTCCTGTGTTTTCAGCAGTAAGAAATGAAAAGCAAACATTAAAAGATAGAAGCAATGCCATGTTTTTGGATCAGGAGCACATTTCCATGCAGCGTTCTTTCAACCAGATAGGAGAACATAATGATAAAATGCGGTGACAGTGAAATTATTTGGAGGTCAGGAATGCTTCAAATTTCATTCATTTTGCATTTATTTTAACAGGTCCTCTTTTCCCTGCTGTGATTTCCTTGGAAATTAGTTCACTTTTCGTAATAACAATGCAAAGCAAACTGTGCTTTAAATGCTTTTCCATTCATGAAATTCAGTTGCAGAGATATGCAAATGAGAGAGAGTAACTACCCTTAGGATTTCTTCAGCCCTTGCTTCCAACGCTATTGTTACATATTGATACTCTGGGGGACTTTATTTATATTTCATACAATATACCACTTGCAGGAAATGTGGTCAGTTTTGGAGATCAGCTGCTGGGCTGACTCCAAATGTTTCAGCTACTTTCTCTTGTGTCCTCCTACCACGTAGGGCTTAAGCCCCAGCCTTGGCTGAATGAAATCCTCACAGTTGTGCCATACTGTGTTTGTTTTCTGACATTTCATCCTTGAAGTCCTTGTTTCTACAGAGTTTCTTAAAACCTTGTGTAAACAGACGCATCCGATACTGTTAGTTTCCTTCCAAAGAACAAGCATTTTAAAAGAAGAGATACTGTCCCTTTTCCTTGAAAAGGATCATACTTGTGTCTGCACTAGATGTGGCAACATCAGCAATATCTGAGGAGCTAAGGCATTTCCAGACTGAAACAAACACACCAAGCTCTCACCTTGGTCCAATACTGAGTTCCTCTTACAACTCATAACCAGCATTATTGCCGATTGGTACTGACTCATAATCTAATATGAGCTAAAAAATGCAGAACTGCAATTTTAATTACACATATAAATAATTTTATGGAGAGCTTTAATCAAGTTTTTCCTTTAGCTTTTTGTGGAAGTTCAAATTTCAGGAAAAAGTATCCATACAACCATCATCTGCAGAGTAATTAAGGCTAATTCACTGTATTTAATTAAATTAAGCCAGTTTCTTTTCCCAATGGATTATTTGGAGGTAGGATCAGATGCAGGCAGAGCAAATAGTTAGATTTTACCATTTAAAACTGCCCTACCCTTCTGAAGATTTTCATTGCCAGACTATCTCCCCCCCTCACTGCAATTAACTAACCCCATGCCACGAGGCATTGAACTGCCAGCTCAAAAGGTTTTTTGGGATTTAGTGGAAAATCTCTGATGTGCCTTGGAGAAATCCTGTGGAGGTAGTATGCAAGGTCAGGTGGATCAAGAGCTTAATGAGAGCACTAATGGGAACATTTCCTTTTTATGTATGTGAAATAAATAGAGAAGAAACTAATGAGGTTACGTTGTCATCAAGCTGTGAGTTTTCCACCCTGTAAACTGGCCTCTTCAGCCTTACTTCTGCTTGCACTTAGGGAACTTGTTTCTTGAAAATTTAAAACTCTCTGTTTGTATGCATATTGAAATAAGTTGAAAATGGTATACACAACATGGAAGAGGTATAACACATAATTGCCAATATAACCAACTGCTGCTATCTCATTTGGTCTAATGCCACAGGCATGAATACAGCAAAAGAATACTCGAATATAGCTTTTCAAAACCAACATTCCTAGAGGGTTTATTCTTCCATTGGACTTTTAAAAGTGGTTTTGGAAGAGAAAAATAGTTCAGCAACCATTTAGCTGTGGTTTCCCTTCAAAAAACCTGCTTATTATGGTGTATTCTCTGTGTGGATTTTTCCACTTTAAGAGCCTTTCTGGAATGAGTGGCTGTTTATTACCCATATTATAAGCAGCAGTCATACACTTAAAAAGCATAGACTGCCTTGTGAATGAAGAAATTGTATGGCTTCTAAACCATTGCAGCAGAATAGGTGGGGTTTGTACAAATATGATATTAGAGGTTTACTATCTTGCTGCTTTTTAGACTGATGAGTGCACATCACCTTATTTGAAGAGTCAGGAAATCAAAGCCTGTTATGCTGACAGTGATTTTCTGGGCCATCATGTCTAGTCTCCTGCTGCTGCTACAGGCAGCCACATTGTACATTCTCATTCATCGGTGATGAGTTTTCCCCATCTACAGTTTATCTCTGACAGGTGTTTCAGACTTTCACTCCTTGCAAAGACTGGAATCTTTTTTGATGTGCTTATAACTGAGTTAGAAGCATAAGAATAGTCTAATTTATTAATGATTGAAGTTCCACAAAATGTAATGAATAAAGAATAAGAGGCAGTGCTTTAAACGAAGTCAGATTAGCAACTGTCTCAAAGCAGAATTGGAGTTCGCATGCTCAGAAAAATACAAGCTGGTACTATGCCTGAATATAAGAGATTAAACTGATATTTGCAAATATATTAAAGTAGACTTTGCAATGAAATTTAAGGACAGCATTTTTTACTGATCTGTATGACTGGACAGTGGACATCAGCTTTTATGATAACTCTATGCAGATATCCAAAGGTTTAACCTGACAGGAAATCTTTTGAATATAAGAAGTCAGGTATAACTAAGTAGAAGCTGTCTTACTGATTTTCACAAACATTTTTTTAATGCATCTGCACAAAATTGCTTTTATCTGTCCATTAATAAACTGAAGAATATCAGAAGCCTGTTGGTAATTGAAAATGCCTGCCTCTTGAATATTCACACAACACACTGTTGCTCTTGAAGGTTTTGGCCATCTAGTGGGATGTCTTAGCTTACATCTTAATAGTGCAATGCTACCTTTTAACCTAATTTGACATTATTGGGTAATTTGTATTTGATCTTTAAAGACATTTGTCCTTCTGCTTTTAGTCCCTGAGACTACTTTATTTGACCTCTCCTGGAAATGAAAAACAAAATAGTCTTTAATACTAAAAAATGCATATTCCTTCTTTATGGTAAAGGAAGTAGTTTGCTGTGGTTTCCAACATGACATTTAGACTTCAGACATCTATAAACAATGATTAGTTTGGCTTGTCTTAGGCATTTGTAGCTGTTGAGGTTGACCTTGCTGAAAGCAACACTAATCACTGTATGAGTCTCCCTTGTGGATTCCCATAGGAGCGGAACATTTACGTACAATAATTTATGATGTCAACTGTCATTCCTGTAAAAATCCTAATTTCTGACTCATTTACATAGCCTACTTTTTGTGCCTGCTGCACAAACTTGTCAAAGATCACTTACAGGAGAAACAGCACTGCATGTACTGTATGTGCACTTGATGAATAGGTAGGAACGCACGCGACTGAAGTGTGTATGTGCAGGGAAATGGAGTTAGTTAACAGTAAGGATCAAAATCAGCAGCTGATTTCTCGGAAAACACTGAACACTGGGTGTCTGAAATTCAGGGCATCTCCAAGTTGCAAAAAGAACAAATTCAAGTTTCTTTACAGAAGTCCTGAGCTGGGTGGAAATGCTGTTCTATCCACGTTGTCTCAGTGTTGTGCTCCAGTGAAAGTACATGTTCAACATTCAACCTATATATTATCTTGGATGTTACCATGGCTCCATGGTTCCCGGACTGGAGCTGATTCATGTCTAAGCAACTCATAGGTGAGGTGTGAGGTTTATCTGCACCTGTGTTATAGGTGTTTCCTCAGGCACCTTCAACATGTGTCAGTCTAGCTATCCAACTTTATTAATCATCTTTTAAATCTTGCCCATGTAGTCAAAATCTGTCAAACCACACAGAAAGCATTTGTCAGTGACTGATTAAATGTATATTACTCAATGTTCAGTGTATTCTGTAGGATAATACAGACTCTGAGAAGGAAATTCCCACGGTCTAAAAAAAGAAAAAGGCCCAAGACCAGCAGCTGAGCTTCTAGTAAAACTGGTTGTTGTTAAAACTAAAAGAGAGACTGGGTATCTGAACCACAGCGCATCTTAAAAGGTCATGTTAAAAAGGATGGCCAGCTGCAGAAAAACAATGAGCTACTTCTAAAGTACCAGAATTACCTGACATTTCCCAGCAGGCAAAAGCAAGCCTCTGCAAGGACTGGAAGACACCAGTGTAATCTGGAATACTGTGTCCAGAGCAGGCATCATAACAACTTCGTTATCTTGGCTGCTAACACAAAAAGCAGAAGGATGTGAAAGACATGAGGAGATAATCCACCCGGGAATCTGAAAGATGAACTTCTCAGATGTAGTTTAGTTTTGTTTCTTGTGTTTTCCCAAGGCTAGTAAGTTTATGTGGTTTGGGTATTTTTACCCCTAGAGCTATCATTTGAGCTGACTGCATCTTTCCTTTCTCGTTCCATTTTCATCTTCTATGTTGCTAAGAGGTTTCCATGGCAATTCTAATATTGGATTAAGGAAGACATACTACTGAGGGAAACACATCTTCTCTGGTGTTGCCTAAGCCAGCATGTGCAGCTCTGCTGTGTGTGAATGGCCCAAACATGTTAAGAACTGCTATCAACCGATGTTGATAATGAAAGGTAGGAGAGTAAAATGATATAACATCAGCAGGCTGCAGGGGAAAAACAAAATGCTACTGCTCTCATCCTCTGCAAACATAGATTCATTGATTTTGATGGAACTACACTAATTTCTACCATTTGAGAACTCAGCCCCAACAAATTGCACTTGCCACACTAATTCCATGAAAAGCAATACAATTAACGTTGCCTACATTGAGAACACCACTGTCCACTGATGTTAGAACACATTAATTCAGTTTCTCTTTACCGTAGCACTGGAGACATTCTGAATGGCATTCTTTCTCTTTATAATACCCAATATTCATATTTTCCTGCACGGCCTCTAACTGTGCCTTGTAAGAAATTTCAAACAGCACAGTAATTACAGTTTTGCTACAGAAGTATTATGCCTTGAATGGGACTGATATTTTTCAAAAGGAATAAACAAATTATCATAAGGCTATCAATTAAGTCCAGAAAGGGTAGTAAAATGCAAATAATTGTCTCTCTGTGTTTAGAGGTTAATTTATTATCCCACGATATTTTATTGCTTCAGCCAAAGAGGCAGCGTGTACCTGCAGGCAGGCTTCTGTACAGAGAAACAACCCCCTCACTTGTCTGAAACCACATCTCAAGGCTGAGCTGAAGAGACAATGTCTTGCGATTCAGCCTCCATGTTCAGAGTGAGCTCTCTCATGGGATGGAGCATTTAGGATGTTTCTCTTTCTGGTACAGATGGCTGTTCATCAGAAACTAAAGTAAGACCAGAGGTCTAATTCTCTCCAGCCAGTAAACATCCGTGTAATTGTCACTGCAAGCCTGGGCCAGGTTCAGAAAAGGTTAGGTCAAGAATCTTAATATTTTTGGGTTATAAGCTAACCATGAAAATCCACAAATGAGAACAGTGCTGTGGGTGTGGTGAGGCTTTATCTAAAACAGCCAGTTCTGACTGACTTAGGAAATACATGGACCATCTAGGGGAAAAAAATGCTTAAATGCTGCTTAAACAAACTATGATTTAACAATCTGAAAGTTTACCAGATTCTCTTTTGTTCTGTGTTTGTAATCTTAGCTTAAAAAAAATTAAAAACCACATTAATCCACAGGATTACCATCTATCTTGAAGTTTCCTTTCTGTCCTTCTTGGGGGGAAAAAAAAACAACAGTGCTTTTGGTTCTGTTTCAGGAATTCAAAGGAGTGGGTGATCCATCTCTCTGTTTATGACATAAAATCATATCACCTCATATTGCCTCACAGTGCACCCTTTTCATTGAAATAGCTGGGCTTTTAGATAGCTTTTCAGCCCATATAAGTATTTGTTTGTGGGTAGTCTTAGAGTGGTCCCAGTGAGATTAAGCCTTGTCCAGCTGATGGGATCCCAGTTTTAGCTTCCTACCAATTATGGCAGTGCAAGCAGAATGCTTGTGCTTTGGTTTAGATTTGTTGTTTCGGAGCTCTAATCTAAAACACAAAATCATGGAGTTCGGGAGACAACCCTAATGAATAGACCAGATGCTTTTCTGGAAAATATTTGAAGCCAGAGCTCTACCTGCTGGAACAAGGGGAAATTACACTGCACCAAGTGACTGAAAAAGGATGAGAAAACTGCCTGCCTGCACTTAAACGGCTGAATTTCTCTTGTATAATGTGTTTGCATTCAGGATTTACACTTTAGCTACTGTTTGCAATGGCAGAAATTTTCAGGCAGTTTTTGGGGTTACAGGACATAAGACTTGAGATCCTCAGAGGTCTATCCCTTCCTTTCACCCCCTGCTGATAATAGGTGTGCTGCAGCACAAACCAGCCTTTATCAGGGGAACTGAGTAGCCCAGGTAGGTGAAGGACCTACTCTGGTATTAACCTCCTTTAAAGTTTGTGGTACTGGCCGTTCGAGATGCAGTTAGTCACTGGCCTGTTTTCTAATGAATAATGAACTTCTAAAAAATGGCAAGGTGGCACATGGATAACATTTTCAGGAGCACCCAATGTTGCATTCGGTGCCACTGAGTTTCTATGAAGGCAGCAATGGCTCAGAGTTGGAGTGACCCCTTCTGGGTTTATATAGCACACTGTTTTACAGTAGTTCTTTAATATTTTGTTTACTTTCTTTGTTTCTGTTTGTGTGTTGTTTTTTGGCAAAGCTATATATTCCATACCACTCAAGATAAACTTTAGCTCTACTACAGAACGAGTTTTCTGTAGGATTTATGGGTTGTTTTTTGTTTATTTCTATAGTGCTTCCACCTAAGATTCTCAGCTCTACTTTGCAGACATTCACAAGCTAAGCCTTACTCTCTATGTGATTGTCTGTATTATTCTCTTTTTGATGCACAAATCACTAGCACATCTTCCAAACCTGGTCAAAACAATCAGTTATTTCACAAAGAATTGATGAAAAATGGATTTTGAAAATATATTCAAATCATTTGTATGCCTTTGTTAAAGATATATTTTGGTTCTGCAATCTTATTTTCTATTTCAAATTTTGATATTTGCAATCAATATTATTTACTAGAGTGCAAGGGATCTTTACTAAGAAGCCTTTTGGTTTATGCTTTCTCTGAGGAAAAGAAATGGATTTATTCCTTTTCTTCCTATGATTTTTATTTTGTCCTTTGCCAGAAAACACTGGAACATTAAAACTAGAATGCTGGGGTTTGAAAAGATATGTGGGGGAGCAACCACGAACAAAAACATTTCCAAATCCTCAGTGGTGTTGTGACATCTATTTTGCAACTGTGAAAACAGGGGCAGAAGGAATGTTGTGTAGTTGATGCAGTACTGGGCAGAGAGGCCAGGTAGCTGCAAATGTGCCAGGATGCCTGCAGAGCTCAACACACTGAGAGGCAGCACCTTTGCGCTCCCGGAGCACTCCAGCTGTGTTAATGCAGTTTTTTTTCACAATGGATATTTAACAGGAATTTTTCAAGGGCATAGTTGTGCTGGTCCTGGAGCTTACCTGGCAGGTCCAGAGTGAGCATCTCCACACGGCCTGCCTATGCTGCCAGCAGACATTTATCCTAAGAGCCCCTCTTCCTAGGCAGCTAGTTCAAGAACCCAACTATATTAGTTCTATTTCCCCACAATACGACACAAAATTTAACCTGTGAGATATCAGAACACAAATATGTGCAGGTATGCATACTTCCATATCCACACACATAACATGTAGCAGTTAGCAGGGCTTCTGACATCTCTCCAAGACTGACATGGAATGAGAATCCTCCAAGCCTGTAGTTGTATTCAGATGCCCCAGCCCATGTTTCTACAGTCTATATGTCAACAAGGGCTTTTCCTTATGAGATGGCAGCAACCCAAAGAACCCTTTAGAGCTGCCACACCTGCATGTTTTGCTGCTGCAGTGTATAACCACAAACCATAACTAAGCCTGATGTGAAACTGAAGTGGGGCTTGATAAGAGAATCAGACATCCATTTTTTAATTTCTTCTCCGGCTGGTTCATGGTTAGTTTTATCACAAAGGGGAATTTCCTGTCTGTCAAAAAGGATAGTTCCTGAAAGTTAGAAAGATACAGTGAGTACTTTTTCACATATTAATTATTATAATACGTGAAATAGCAACTTGGATTCCATCAGGAGAAGGTCCTTAAATAATGCAAAACAATCAGCATCTGAGATTATAATTCTAGAGTATCTTCTTAGATTTGTACCGTATACAGTGTACATGAATGCAAGGGGAAAGCATTTATTATTTTTTTTTCTGTAGTGTTGTTCACAAGCTTTACCATTCTGAGGACTGTATCTTTGTGTTGAAAAGAGGCAATACTTTAGAGACAAGGAATGCAGTCTCATATCACGCTGATATAAATTCAAAGTGTGGATCTTTCTATGACTTGGAACTCTTCTTAAACTGGGACGAGCATCCATCAAAGGAAAGCAATGCACAGGCATCTGGAGTCAGGCTGTGTGCTGTTTTACGTGGTGTCTTTGCTGGAGGGAATCATCCTCTGGACCAGAAAAGGAGCTTTTAGCTTTCGTTTTACATCACTCCAGTCCTTTGATGCAGTGGCCAAAGTAAGGCTCTTTTCCAATGTTTTCATCTGGAGTGAAATCCTGGTGCTTTGAAGTCCATAACAAAATTCACATAGATAGCTCTCCCAAGACCTGCAAGATTGGCTTCTCTTGCAGAGAGAAAGCCTCCAACAATACACTTTGTGGAAAAGCTCTCTGGCTTCTTGCTTATGCTGCTTTTGCTTCTCCTTAGGTGTATCTAAAAATAGAATTGGACCAACACTGCACGTGATGTGTGACTGACCTCTGCCAATTTCAACTGCAGCATGCTTGGAGGGGGATAAAAAGTGGTCTTAAAAATAGCCAGAGGAAGATCAGGTAAAGTAATTTTTTTTAGATCAGTCAAAACTTTAAAAAGAGAACCCATCAAAATGCCAGCCAGAGCAAGCTATTAAATTTTCATAATTTTATGCAAAAGTATTGTAATTCCTGGCTCTCAGTGCAAGTTTGTCACTGGAAGACCCTTCTTGTCTTGAAATTAGGGATTTCAATATGAAAACTCACATTAAAGCAACATGAAGCAAAGGAACAAAATACTCCTTTTTGTTGGAAATAATTTATTAGACTGGAAACTAATTCTCTGATTGTCATGGAAGCTAATAAAAGGAAAGGGCTGTTTCATTTTATTTGGTTGTCTGAAACTCCAGATGTTTTTAACTTTAAAGCAATAATGTTAATTTGAGGGTGAATGGATAATGTCATTTATAGCTGCAGACCTGCAAAGATCCCTGGATAAAGACACATAAATATACAAGCTGAAATGTGTGGGAATCAAAGTTCTCAGTATGTAAGCCTAGAAATTAGGGGAAAATACTAATATACCCATCTGAGGTACCGATAGGACATATCACCATATATTTTAACAACTGCATGCATGTGGTGGGATTACCAAGAAAGAAAAGTACAGACCTTTATTTTACAAAAAACACTGAATATTGCAGGACTTAAATAACATCATGAGTGAGAATCCTTGAAAGCTTTGAAAACAAACAAACAAACAAAAATTCAACTTTTTGTGGTAACAAACATTCCAAAAAAAGTTAAGTACCTGATCATGTTTGGGAGCCCAGGACTTGCTACTGCCTTCCTTTTTTGTTCTAAACTGGGAATATTTGAAGTGGAGATGGAAACATAAGTGAAATCAGTAATGTCTGGTGGGCATTTTGACCAAAATGAAAGGTGAAAGATGTCTATATTTTTGTAACGCCACGTCTCCATGTCAGCTAGTAAGCTCTCACAAATTGGTAAGGAGAAGACCTGAACAAATGCAGACAGGAGGAGGTTTGGGAAACACTCTTTAACGTGGGAATAATGTTCTCAGAAAGTTTCGTTTTGACCTTAGACCAGTTCAAGTTCATGACAAAAGTCTTACAAAACTCCTTTGCATCAGCTAAGAATTATGCTAATTAACCTGTAGGTGGAAACGTGTGATCAACCAGGAAGGGCTGGAGAAAGCATGGGAACTGAATTGTGTTCTACGTCATTGTTTGTGCATAATAGCACAATTCTCTAAGAAAAAAAAAAGGCTTTCATTTCTTTTCAATGAATTTTGAGCAGGTTATTTTGAAGCAGCTGCAAGACTGCCTGGGGTGTCTGTTTGTTTCAACATTGCTGAAATTTAAGCGCCTCACATGAGAATTGAAAGTGACCCTCTGCTATTGTGGAGTCAAGGACTGGAATAGGAAATCAAAGAGTTCCCCTCTCTGGTAGCAGGGAAACATGCTTTCTCATTTAGAGGAAGCAGAAGGAGGGAATCAGGTTTCCATAGTGATCAATGAGGAAAGGACATGGTTACCTGGAAACAGTACTGCTCCCATCCACTGCAAAAGCCTTTCTTGTATTTGTTTATTGATGAGAGATCAAAGCCAGCTCTTCACTCACACAGGAGTTGGGAGGTTGGACTTGGAGCAGCTGCTCTGCATCTGATTTTAGTACAAGTGAGAAGAGGGAGATACTGAAAACTTTCTGTCAGGCCTCTTCTGCATCTATTTCTAGAAATGACTATTTGTGTTTGTAAATAAGGTCCTTATTGTCAAAGGCTAAAGAAAAGTGACGACTAATTTGGAGTAATTGCTGCAGTCGCTGCCATCTGAGGCCATGTGAGAGCCATTGACAGCATTTTATACAGCTGGGCAGCTATCTCTGGGGAGAAAAGTCTATCTCTAGTGTTTGCACTTGTACTCCACACACATCTACAGTCTCCATAGGATTGGAAGTCTAACTCTTCCACTTTACACCAGTGGGTTGATGGGCCCTTAATTTATTAGAGCAGAAGAGTCAAGGCTGCAAGATTTTGGAAAAGACTGCAGTGAGCATCTAAGGGCATAACGAACTTCTGGTATCTGTATGTTGCAAATGCTACCCATGTGTGATTAGTTTTGTGAAGGATCTCAATCAAAGCACTGAAATATTTCTGGAGACCTCAGCAAGTCTTCTAGTCCTCCAAGAAAAACTGAGTTTATAGCTAAGTCACTGGACTGTACCTCATTCCAACTTTTCCTTAAAGCTGCCGTGCTATTTCAGACACACCATTTAGTCTCTAAAATCCTTGCAAGATCTTAGTGTATTTGAGGAATTTTCCTCCTCTGTTAGAATTAGAAACAATAAACTGTGCTGCTTCTCAGTAAAAAAGGAAAGGAAAGGGAAAGGGAAAAGGAAAGGGAAAGGGAAAGGGAAAGGGAAAGATAGGCAGATATTTATTTCCATAAACAACTTCTATGAAGTTTCAGACGTAAGCCCCTGGTCAGTCACACAAAGGGCCATTAGAGCATACTGCAGTGAAAGCAGTGAAACATAGTTTGGCTACAGACAACAACAAGGCTCAAAAATGTGTTTCTCAGAAGCTTGGTTTTATATTTCTGGCTGTGAATTTTAAATGAAATATTTTAATCTCAAAAGAATGAGGTTTTATCCCTGTTACAATGTTATTGCCTAAGCCATCCTTGGAGGGTTGGATGTTCTGGTACCATCAGCTCCAGCATAAGGGGAATCAGAGCTTGGCTATAAGGGAACAGGCAACAGCTCTGGTCCCCTCTGCTCACATGAAAGGTGTTTTATCACCACAGGGTGCCAACAGGAGACCCTGCGAGTCCTTCTAGTCTAGTGTTTCCTTGCAATCATTCTAACAGGTTTTTATTAGCATGGCAGTGAAGGTATGGGAAATGGAAGAATAGTTTCAAGCCTTTTGATCTCAGAAGGAGCAAGAATACAGGTTTCATGTTCCCTGAGTAGTTTACCCATACCGTGATGGAACTGCACCCAAACTGTGTGTGGTTTCAAAGAAAGGCCAAAGCATTTAGCAGCACTCAAAGGAAAAGAGTGAGAAAGACTAAAGAAAATGGTACATTGTAAATCCTACCCTTATCCTGACACTTAACTGTGGATTTTCATATGTATCCATATCCTTGAGGAGATAAGGAGTTTTACAAATGTTCCTCTTGAAGGTGTTGCTCATTAGTTTTCTGCAAGGGGTGTCACAAAATATGCTGCCTACCCTGAATCCTGGGCACCTCTCTGCTTAATTCTTCCGAGCCCCTACACAGGAGAACTTCATCCCTTAACACAGACTCAGTAATTCTCCTTCTGCAGCCAGGTTCTAAAAGTCCCTGCTTAGATCCAGCCTTAAGCCTATAGGCTGTAAAACAAGGAAGGTGAATGTCTACAACTACTTTGTCTCAAAGCTACCAAACTACAATATTCTTCTGAACGGCATTTCTCTCCTCCAGCACACATTCTGCCTTGCTTCTGGCACCTATTTCTTTCCCATCCTGGGAAGAACTCAACCCAATAAAAGAACAGGGTGCAATGAAAGATCCTGACTGAGCTCTGAGAAATACTAAAAGCCCTCAAACCTGAGAGTTGCATTGCCATTTTATGGACAAGACAAAGATGAAAGTCAAGTTCATCTTTTGGATTCCATTAAAAACCTCAAAATTTCTGCCTAAATACCTGCATTCCTTTGAGCTGAGTACATACAAACACCCAGAGCACAGAAGTTACCACAAAATAAGCATCTAAATGACCTTTTCTCTTATACTTTCTTTCTTGAGAGCAAGATACTCAGAATAACTGAATAAATTAAAAATTAATGGCATTCTTATGCTTTTGCATATATACAAATATATATGTACCCAAACACTTTGAAAACATACGTGTTTTCAAAGAAAGGCCAAACCATTTACATCATGACATGTAGTGAAGACATCCACCTCTACTATGGAGACTCAGGTTTAGACTGACATAACCAGTATCAGAAAACAGCTCAATAAGTGAATGAGAGAAATGTTCCCTAACAGGCACAAATCTGCTAGTCACACGAGAGGGAATCAGACCTCTGCATTGAATCTTACTGAGCAATGATTTGAGCTCACAACAATACCCCAGGTACATGTTCGTAGGTGTAGGCTACTGGGTATCTTTCTTTCTCTCTCTCTCTGTTCATTTAATAACAGAAAAATAGATAAAACTAGCCAGGGAGACATTAATGAGTTAGGATTCTGAGCACACATAATAGATGTCTTCTGCATTTCATTCCTAAATCCTGGCTTTTTGTTTGGCTACTACCTAGGGATCGAGATATCAAGTTGTCTTGACATCTTCTACAGAGAACCTAATTAATTCAGGGCCAAGATTCAGCAATAATGAAGGACCAAGTGCCTTTGAGACCCAGAGACAAAGTGATTTCCCCGAGGTTACACAGAAGTGTAACCAAAGCAGAGGCCCGTTTCACCTGTGAAATGAGAACTGCACCACACAGATTTTAATATTACCTTGTTTTAAACACAAACACACTAATATGGTATAACTATGTAAGCATTCTTGTACCCAGTGGCCCAGTAAATATAGTCTTGTCAGTGCTAGTAACAGGCCACCCATCTTGTGCTAACTTCACCAGATACTCAAAGTGCAAGGCCCTAGACCTGACCTGCTAGGCTTGTTACCAACCTTTTTCAGATACTTACTGTGCGACCCAGAGCTTGATCCCTGGTGTTTCTCTTTATGATACACAGTTTAGGCATAGGATAAAAGCGAAGGTCTTGAAAATATGGACACAGGCTGAAAACAGAGGCCCCACAACTCACAGGTGGTCAATGAAAAATTATAACCCTGAAATATGGGACAAGACTGGTTTTGCTTCAAGAAAAGAAGGAGCAGCTAAGAAAATGGGGGAGGGCAAGGAAAGAAGCAGCCAAGCAGCCTGCAGGATAAGGCACCTTCCCAGCCTGTGAAATTAACCCCCCCCTGCCACCACCACCAAGCATCACACAGCATCTGGTCTGAGAAAGAAGCCAAGGATTACAAATCATCTTGTAAAAGGACAAGATCCCAAATTTGAGCAAGGAGGAGGAAGAAAGGGGGTGCCCGCTTGAGTTCCATCTTATCTCTTCAAAAAGCTCTCAGCCCTGACCACCTGAGTGGCTAAGACCATCAGCAACTGTAGCCACCAGTGCTGACTATGCAGTATCAGCTTTTTGGTATTGTATACTCCCACCACAGCAATCTCTAATCTAAATTTAGATTTATTGCCTGATGGCACACTTAAATTCAGGTGCAAAATTCATTGGAAGAACTGCCTGTACCTTCTTATCCTTACTGCCTCTTTTGTTCACTCCACCAAAATTGCAGCATTGTTCAGAGCCTCCTTTTTCAACAACCAGCCTTGCACCCTGGTGGGACAGCCCCATGTGCCAGCAGTCAGATAGCACTGGAGACCTCAAACTCTTCTGTTTGCAGTTCACTGTGCGAAGAGACAGAACTAGCAAATGAGGAAGGAGGAATTAAACGCACTGTGGGAATGGGGCTAATATAAATGAGTCACTGGGGATGTGGCTAGAGGAGGCAAACTGAGGAGGCACAGCTGCCAGCCAGTAAGGCTCCCTGTTTGGCAGATGCTGGTCCTCAGCTGCCAACAGCTCTTCTCCCCCTTCTCTCATTCTGCTACTCTGCTGCAAGCAACTTCTGTAACATCTGGTACTTAACAGAATAGGTTCACAGAGTATTATGAAGCCAAATCCCTTTAAGGAGATGCCTAGAGTAGGTGCAAGAGCTCTCAAAAGGCACTTAACAGGTATATGATGGAGGCAGAGTGTCAGACAGCAATGTGATACAAAGGCCAACACTTTCTCTGGATCTGTGTCTATGGATGCAACTTCAGGAAAGAGAGGGAGATGTTAACACCAATACACACAGCATGGAGAACCTCATGTGGGATGCTGTCCACTGCTCTGACTAGCTCCTCTAGAGAGACTAAGGTGGAGAGATGGGAGTTCCTGAATGAATGGGGAAATAAAGACCATATGGTCACAGATACTAAGAATTTGTCCAGCTTTGCCCAGCAAAGCAATCACAGAGAGTCCATAATTATAAATCTATTGACTCTGAGGAACTACTGCCTGGGTAAGGGAGGGAAATGTTTAGGGTTGTTTTGTGTTCTTAGGAGAGTGTTCTTCTCTTTCTCTGGGAACAAGGCCATGAAGATTGTGCTTAGCATTAACTTTAATCTCATTTCATGTCAGTTCAGTTAAATCAGGAAAGAAGGTAAGCCTGTAATTATGAGTTGTTTTCACTTGGAGACTGTTCATCTCAGGTTTTCATTTCAGAACTATACTTAATTCAAAATCCTGTCTTTCATAAACTGACTTTGAAATCCTTCTGAAACAAACAGAAAATCCAGAAGCACTTACCTAGGTGTGTAATGAAGAAAACTAATCAGATTGAGCTATAGAGCACTATTAAGTTATTGCTCTAACATAGCTTTCTGGTACTTTACAAGAGCTCCTTTGTCCTATAATTATTTAGTTCATTCTTTGTTTATTTAAAGAAAAATTCTACTGCACGGTATGTCTCAGATATGATCTTAAGGCAAGCACTTTCCTAGAATGACTTGATGGTCTGAAATGGCAGTCATAGAATCATAGATTCATAGAATGGTTAGAGTTGGAAGGGACCTTAAAGATCATCAAGTTCCAACCCCCCTGCCATGGGCAGGGACACCTCCCACTAGAGCAGGTTGCTCAAAGCCCCATCCAGCCTGGCCTTGGACACCTCCAGGGATGGGGCATCCACAGCTTCCCTGGGCAACCTGTTCCAGTGTCTCACCATCCTCACAGTGAAGAATTTCTTCCTAGTATCTAATCTAAATCTCCTCTCTTTCAGTTTAAAACCGTTACCCCTCATCCTATCGCTACACTCCCTGATAAAGAGTCCCTCTCTCTCTCTCCTGTAGGCCCCTGTTAGGTACTGGAAGGCTGCTCCTCTTCTCCAGGCTGAAGAACCCCAACTCTCTCAGCCTGTCCTCATAGGCGAGGTGCTCCAGCCCTCTGATCATCAGAAGTATTTCCTTTTATCTGCCTAAAGATAGGCTTCAATACAAGCCTTCCACAATTCTATTGCTTTTGGTAGAGATAAAAAAAAAAATTAGGTTGAGTACCATCGGTGCACTTATTTATACTTATATATTTTTTACTTATTTATAATTATTTAAAGATGTCTTCGGAAATTGCTCTCCCAAATAGTTTCCATATGTGCTAATATGCTTAAAACCTTTGTTATCCTGAAATCACTGTAAACAAAGGCTATTATTTTCCTAAAATTGTTTTGCTTCCCACATCACCCAAGAAGAGGACACTATAATGTGAGAATTATGTGCTACTCCTAGCATGTTTCTGCAGTCTTTCCGACCCACTGCAATTCAGTGATAAGAATGCCATTTATTTTTAATTTATTCAGTCTACTGTTGAGTCATAGCTGGGATTTGATTTTTCTTTCAATGAGGCAAATTGACAGGGATAAGAAAAACACAGTTTCTTTGAAAAATAAGTAACCCCAAGAACCCTGACAATTTTTGCAGCCCCCCCCTCCTCACTATTAGTGTTCAATATGTAACTCTCCAATTACTGTGTTTGCAAAGCAACTGTCAGGCTTCAGGAAGGTATAGCAACATAACTCATTACTGTCACTCAGATCCTTTGGAGTTAGCACACGACAAATTTCACGTACATCAGTTACTGAAGGCAGCTGGTGTTATCTGCTAATCGATTCACTCAGCACAATGTCAGGCTTTGAGTTTAATCCCTAGCCGCTTGCCGTTTCCAAAAGATCAGACAGTAGAACAGCATTGAGGGGGTGCAGAAAGGATGTGAGCGGAGCAAAGTGTGTGGGGGACAAAAGGGCATTCCAGATGTCGGAGCACAGGAAAACTACATTTATTACAGCTACCATTTATTGCTGGGAGCAAATGAAAAAATGAAAAGATGGATTTCTCTCTGATCGGATTGCAAGAACACACAGAAACTTCAGGTAAAATGTCCAAAGCTCCATTTTAGTAGGTGTTTCGCAACACAGTAAGCCATTTTGCAAGACCTGTCAAGGTAGTCTGAAATCTGGCTTGGCAAGCTAATTCCTGGAAGAGTAAGGATTCTCTCTGCAGTATCTTCCTTAGATACAGCCATCGGTTTTGCTGAGCACTAACTCATCTTTCCTCAGCAATATTCCCACTATTCTCATTGACTCTGAGGGCTGTTATGATCCATCAAATCAGCAATTCCTGCAGCAAACTGAATAACTAGAACAGCATAAACTGTAGGTTCCTCCCTGTCTGATCCATGTTTATGGAACAGTGAATTTGCAGACCTCCTAAAAGTCTTGTATTTCTAAGCAGGAACTGGGGATTGCAATACCTTCCTCTGCTCATCAGGAGTACGTGGATTCTCTACCCATCTGCTTCATATGCTCAGCCCAGTCCCATTAAAGTCCTGACAAAGCTCCTTATACTTTGAACCCCCAATTGATCTTTTATTCTCTCTTTGTTCTCAACAACTTCTACCTCAAGCTGATTTGGCTGCTTCTCAGTAAGGCACATCTCCAAGCGTTTGGGAGGAAAAGATGAGAAGATGTGCTGTTGGAGCAAAGGCAATATCCACATCTATAGGGAGATAAGCTGGGTAGCACTAAGGATTCTCTGGAAACCACATATATTTCAGATGTTCGTAGGCCACTGTCTGTTCTGAGCCTGACTTTCATGCTTCTCTGAAGCAGAAGTCCTTGTAATACACCCTGAGCTGCAACCCCTCTTTACAGACAGGAACTGGAGGTGCAGGTGAGCATAGTGTCCTGTCCAAAGTCACACAGGCAATCTGAGGAATACAACCTGGCTTTTTTAAATCCTGAAAATAATGCTCCACCCTCTAGGACTTTTATTCTAAACCCTAGCACCAAACTGAAGTAACTACACCACCTCAGGAACCTGAAGTGACGTCTGCCTAAAGCCTAGGGAGATGCTACCTCCAGCAGTAGAACCTGCCATCACACAGCTCCCAATGGTGACACCCAGCACCACTGCTGGTAAAGATTGCCACCACAATACCAACGTAAAAGGCCTTATGAACCCCTGGCATGATGCTGCTAGTTTTCGTATTAAGTTGACAGAAGAGTCAGTAAGACATGAACGTTTTAGTTTTCACCAACCTACCATGGATTTCACATTGCTAATGCCTACTGGGGCTTTTCCTTTAACAGAGGCATCTGGGACTTCTTCTTCCTTCCCAGTTTTGTCTCTGATCACAGTGCAAAGCTCCAGGATGGTACAGTATGATCAAAAGGCAATCAAGATGTATTGAGTGGTCACAGATCTCCCATAACACAACAACTTTATGGTCCTTTACCGTCCTGAAAACACTGCACAAATATTAACTAAGAAAAGCTTCCTTTTTACAGTGCAATAAGTCAAAATAAATGTTGATGATAAATTGTCCTCATGAGGACAATTTGCAGCCTCTGTTATTTAGATAACTTCACGGGTCCCAGATGAGCAGACTATCATGAGCAATGAAATAAAAGATACTCAAGTATGCTGTGTAAGCATCATAGAAAAGAAGAGAAAATAAACAGGGCGATCTGAAAAAATATCCAAATGTAATCAGACCAGATTAGTGGTTTTGACACAGCGTCAGTAACTTCTCTTATTATGAGAAGATATTCAGATATAATTAGGCTCCACATCACAAAGAATCACAACTAATAAGTTTGATACAAATGTTTGCAGGCTGGGGATATAGCATTCTCAGAGTCTCTGAAGGAAGCACTTTACCTTTTGTCTGTTATATACGAGGACAGCCTTAAAGAGCTGGTAAATACTTTGCAGGGTCAAAGTTCTCTGGTGATACTAATTACTCTGGTAATAATAATTGCTTCCTTGCAACTGATTAACTTTTCTTTTTGTTTATTGTTGTAAGAGTTTACCTTCCATATGATCCATTTAGCCCCTTCTGCTTTCTGTAAAAAGACTGCAGATGTTAAATATTAACAGGGGATATGCATGAAAAGCTTGTGTTTATGTTAGGTTGATTTTAAGGACTGGATTTGTAATTGCATTCAAATTCTGTCCCATTGAAACCACTGATGACTGCAGGTTATTAGAGGGATCCTCTATTGTCTCACACCTGACACCTGTGGATGTCAATCAGGTCTAAATAGCAAAATGCTGTCATTAAGTGCTTTGAAAGATTTTGATTTGGCAACATTTTTGCAGCCATGCTGTGCAGGTGCGAATATCTACCAAAATAGCCATGGAGAAAGAAGCTGGAGCTGGGCAACAGAGGACACTGGGAAAACTTTCCCAGATATATTGTTTGCTTGCTGGGAGACACTTGGTAAGTCATTTACCTTTTGTTTCCTAAGAAAATGAAGCTTAGACTGCCATAGTCAGTTTGTCTGACATCTCAGGAATTTCACTGGCTAATTTCTAACACATCTGACAGAGTAGATACCAAAGATACTATGTTCCCTAAAGTTTTGTGAAGGTAGTAGTGGCTTCAAGTCTTATTTTATTACTGCTCAGCCTGAGAGAATACCCAATATGTTTTAGACGTCAGAGAAGATACTAGATGCTATGGACAGATATTGAGGACTAGCCTTTGTTAGCTATGTCATCCATGGAAGTCTATTTTCTTCTTCTTCTATTCTTAATGTTCTTCTGTCTATCCTTATTTAGACTTTAATTCCCTTGAAGCATAGCTGTCTGCTCTCTTATCTTTAGACTGTAGCACTGGTGGGAGCCCAAGTCAGCTTAGATCTTGCCTTTGATGCATTTCGTAACACAAAACACCTCATACAAGAACTAAAAGGATAATTTCACTAAGAAATTGCATAGAGAAACCATCACACAAAAAACAAATGGAGCTGTGTACATTTCCCTTCTGACATATATACAGAAGATCTTACGGAAGAAAGCTATCCACGTTTCACAGCTTCATAGGACATCCTGCTGCAGTTCTGGAGCACATCTTCACTTTGCTTTTCCACAAAGAAAAATTATAGTTTGCAAATTCAAGGTGAAGAAGTAAGTCAAAGTTAAAAAACCAAAACCAACCTTAGTTTTACTGGAAGATGTTACAAACAGGTGTAAGCACTGTTCCAATAGGTCGTGCCTCTCAGAAATAACTTTTCTGGGAACATAATGCAAGCCACAAGACTGTCAGACTTTCAGAAAAGTCTACAGCAGCGCAGGAAGTGATGAGATTAAAGCCTTACGGTTGAACTTTATTCTAAGAAAGAGTGGAATATAATAGAATTTCTTGCACAACTTCACCTTGGGACATAAAAAGTCATCATATGACCTACAGTAGCAATATTACAGTTAAGCCAGTTTTAAATATAGAGCATTCTTACCAATAACCTGCTGTTTAAACATTATTTTATTAACTGTGGTTCCTATTCACTTTTATTATATGGAAAACATATCAGTGTTTATTATCGAAAGGGTATGATATCCAGGTGGCACAATGTTTGAGGCAAAAGGAATAAAGAATAAACACATAGTACTCTGTAGAATACATTTTTTTTGGTAAATGAATGTTGTAATACTTGTCTAAGTAACAGGGAGTAAAGAGATTTGTGGTACAATTCAGTAAAATGAGAAATAGAAAAGAATTAAATATTCACTTGTGAATACTCTCTCACAAATTCATCTCACAGATGTGGCAATTGTTTCCAAATAATTTAGCACACCTTGAAAGCCTGATAACCTGCTTGGTCCATGACTTCATCCACAGTGCTCAGTGTTGTGCTACTGTAAAACATAAAAACTGTGAAACATGAAAATCAAAATAATAAGTATGTACTTATTAAAACTAAACAGCTACCCCTGAAGGTAGTTGAAGGGCTGGTATGTGCACTCTGCAATTCTTCCACATATATAAAAATTGGTTTACTACTCAAATAGCTCTATGAGGACAGTTCTGAAAAACAAAATAGACAAATTGAAAGGTAAGGAAATGCTGGATTCAGAAGAGAAGTTCACCATTATCATCATTTTCTGATTTTCCTGTTCATTAAGTACAAATCTGAACACTGTCTAACAATTCACACAGCAGTTAAGTCAGATGATTGTAGCAGGAGAAAGAATTAGTTTGCTGAAAAGATGTATTTACTTCAATTTAAATGGAATTTAACATAGATTGAACTGAAGTCTACTTACTGAAGTCTTCTCACAGCATTAGCAGGAGCAAGAAGTAAATGCAGGCTGATTTTGTTTGGTTTTGTGAGGAAGTTCTTGAGATTTATTTAATACATAATACATTACTTCTAAGTCCATCTGAATGAAAATTTTTCCGTTAAGAAGACTATAAGAAAAATAACTTATAATCCTAAAAGTCTTTCAACATAGGCATTATCTAAGACATCACTGAGTTTTAGTTGTGCAAAAACTCTGGTTACCTCTTAGGAAGGTAATTCCAGAAAAGTTTTGTTGGTTTTTTTTATTATTATCCATAAATAACTTAGCAGTTCACTTTTCAATTATTGTAAAACTAACTTTTTATTGAAAGAGAAGAATCTGTAATCTTGATAATGTGTTGTTCCTCTGCAATAAAGAGGTTGACCACTAGCCTGAACTGCAAAGCTCATTTGCAGCTGAACTACAGAACTATAAAACATCCCTCTTAAATGCAGAGACAAATCAAGGATACCAAGGCACAGAAGAGAAAGTGTTTTAACAGTTTGCCATGAAGTATTTTGGAACATCTAAACAACAGTCCAATAAAGCATTATTATATTTGAGGCAGGGATTTCCTCCCACATGTTTTTTTCTCTAGTAAAAGTTTCCACTGATAATAGGAAAATCATTGCCATTTGTATTTTCAAGGAAAGTAAATACTCATCAGGAGAATACGGTTTTACTTTATGCTTATTTGATTTACAGTACTTAGTTTGTTAGCCACCTATTATAACATGATTGTTGAAAACAATCCTCTTCCCTTTCATTTTCTGTCGGGATGTTAGAAGGAAATCAATCAGCTTTGACCAAAGTATTTGCAGGATGAGATTGATGGCTAGTATATTACATCAATAAGCATAGAGTTACTACAGGATTATTTGATTTAAAATTTTCCCACTGCACACTTAAGCTTTCAATAAAAAAAATTATATAGATGCTTTGAAGGGTAAAACCTACCCTTAATAGTGCCATAAGGTATTGGGTCACCTTAGCAAATGTGCTAGACAGTCAAACATAAATATTTTGTCTTTGAACAGGACCAATGAATAATGTCATAGACTTTTAAATCATGTTTGCTATAAATTGAAAGATTCAGCAACTAAGTGAGATTGAGGTTGTTTTGCAGCTGGCTTTAGACATTTAGTCCAAATCATGAAACTAATTGTTTCTAGCTAAGCTTCATCAAGCTGAAAGCAAAACAGCCTCTTGCATTTTTTAACTATCCATCAAACTACCTGAGCACAGAAATTATAACTGTTATGCTTCATGTTCTCAGAGTTTATCTGGCTTTAGTGGATGTCACAGTAAATAGTGAATGTTTTAAAAGTAGTTTAGCAGAAATAAAAACAAGTGTTATACAAAGGAGCTTTTAATGGGCAGCCCCTTGATTTGGGACAATTCTAACAACTCTAAGGAAAATGTTGAAACTAAAGAATCTGACAAAACTACAGCATCCTAAATGGAAGGCAATGGGAAGTCATACTAGACTCTTGTGGTCTGCCATGAGGCACTCTGTTGGCTTTGCCACTCACAGGGATGCTTCTCCCTCTTTGGGCTTTCCAGATTACCACCTCTCCCACCAATTTGCCATCAGCTTGCAGCTGAATATGCTATTTCCTGCTCCCCTTTTTCCCCTACCACTTCACATGTCTGAGCACTACCAACCACTTCCTTACACCTGTTATGTGATAAACACAGTGATACAAGACTTGGCTCTTCTTGGCTTGTCCCTTAAAAACATTTATTGCTCCTGTCCTGGCAACTGATGGTTGTTTCACGTTTCAGTGTGCTGACTGTCCTAATACACTGTATTAATTCACCCAGCTGCAGCTATCAAGCCTCTTGCTGTCAACCTCTTAAATGAGGAAAGTCATACTTTCCTCTTAAGGTTTAAGAAACACGAACTACTGTCGACTTAAAGTTAACTTGGCATGTTGTGGGTCATTAGGCAATATTATTTTGCTATGCTTTTAGCCCTTTCATTTAATGCATTGAATTTTACTAATCCTCATCACTCTCAAGGACATGGTATAGTTGTAGATGGTCTCCCCCAAGGTATAACTGAGGAAGAGCTTTTGTTGTTCAAAGGCTCTCTAGACTGTAGTCGGCAGCAAAGATTTCAGTGTCTTCTGCTGGGTCAGGCTTTAATTGGAAAGAAAGTCACAGATAAAAATTAATGTGGGAAGGCTTTTTCTATCTTATAATAATTGTTATATAAATTTACCAAAACCAGACTGACAGATGGCCCTTCCCCCCTTCTGCCCCCAAAAGAGAGGAGAGGAAGCGATAAGGAGATTTAGAAGTATAGAATGAACTAAAATACTCTAATGAATTAATATTATAATCATAAAAAAAAGGAAATAATGAAAATAGATACAGTATATACAAAACTGTATCAAGCTCCCAGGATGATGTCACCGGCAGGCACTGGGGAAGTCCCAGACTGGACTCAGTGAGGGATGGGAACTGGGTTTCAGCTCTGGAGTCAGGAACACACGGATCGGGATCAAAGGCAGATGCACAGACAGCATCCTCTTCAGACGTCAGCCGAAAGAGTTGACCATTCGGTCCCTCAGCTTTTACACTGAGCATGGGGCAGATGGGATGGAATACCCCTGTTGGTCAGGTTTGGGTCACCTCTCCTATCCACTCCTCCCCACAGGTGTGACCTCTCTACGCTTTTTCCATTTCTGACCCTCTAATGAGGCAAATGACAAAATTGGCTGACGTTGGCTGTTACAGCAATAAGTATAAGCAAGGGCCTCTCTGCCTACCATTCCTCGGTATGAAGTACAAACGTTGGTCTTACCACTCTGAGAATGATCAGTTCCCTCTGCAATCTGCCATTAATTTCAGAGAGTTAGAAGAGGCCTAGCTAAGATGTAAAATTACTGAAGAGAAAGTTGGTTCTGTTTTACTTCAAACCGGGACGGTTACATAAATGCAACTCCCCGTCTCATTAACTGCCTAAATTTACAATATAAATACAAATATTTGACGGTGGAATGTTATTATCTTATCCCTTCCTGAAATAAGTAGATTGTGTGATACATCACTGTCCAATGAAACTATTGTGGAGGAAACTAATTGCTTAATTCTACTCTCTAAGCTGC
>JAHREE010000286.1:1380151-1431862 GCA_033628505.1 Tringa tobata
AAAAAACGGAGCAGGGAAAGGTCAAAGCCACAGTGGTACAGAGCGGGGGGGTGAGGGGAAATGTCCTCATCGCTCACCTACCCTGGTGATGGCCGAAGCCAGGAGCAGTCAGCAGCAACACCCAATGGCACTAGAGGAAGGAGAATTTAGGAGTCAAACCCAGGGATGTTCAGGGTATTGAAACTAGTTTGAAGAACCCACAGCAATTTATTGTCATTTAGACAATTATTCTGTCACCCAATGACCCCTGCCCACCCAGGGAAGGGAAGTGGAAAAACAAAAACAAACAAGGAAAACTGAGGGGTTGAAATATAGACAGATTTAATAGAATAATACTAAATAATTAACATTAATAATACTAAAGATTCAGTATTTATCCCCATACAAGGGTTGTGCTCAGCCAATTCTATCAGTAGGAAGCTGTGCGCTCCCAGCAGGGGACAGCAAATGTTGGACACCATAAGCACTATGGCTTTGGGAAGGAGGAGAGGCCTCAGGGGCCCAGCACCAGAGCAAGAATTTCTCTAGACCACCACCATGAAGGCAGAGATAGACCTCCCTAGCAAACTTTCTAATTTATGTTGGATGTGGTGTTCATGGTATGAAATAATCCTGTTGGCCAGCTTGGGTCAAATGGCAAAGTCTTGTTTCTCCTCATCCCTGCTGCTGGCAAGGCTTGAAAACACTGAGACCTTGAAACGCACATACCATAGCTGGCTATAAAGTAAATATCTTTGCAAATTCAGTTTTAAAAAATGCAGTTTTCCCAAGTGTTAGAAGAAACTTTACTGAAAAACAAAATTACTGAAACAGAAAATAATGCTCTGTTGCTCAAACCAAGACAGTAGTACTTAAAAAGCAACCTCCACATTTTTCACTACAAAAGTGGAGGAAATTGTCTTGGAAACTTCATCCCATTTCTCAATCAACTGTAACGTTTATGGAAAAGTGCTTTTTGCCTAAATTACTTTTATGAAAATTACTTTTCCTTTTTTAAGGACTTCTTGAGAATGTGATCATTTTGCTTGCTCTTCAATCAGCTTCTAATATTGCATGTACAGGCCATGTAATTTTTTTTTGACTGCAAAAGCTCGCTGGTAAGTAGGCAGGCATTGTGCTGTCATTCTCTTTAGATGCTGGTCAGTAGCACCTATTACTACTTGCTGTACTTCTGTTATTTAATCCTAAATCTTTTATCTGACCTAAGTCTAGAATTTTCTGTAAGATAACATAGGAAATCTGTTAAAATTAAGTCGCAGGACATTTTATACAGAGTTAGGAGTTTATGCAGCTAAAGGTTAGAAGAAACATATTAAGTGCCAGTTACCCCAAAAAGCAGAAGATGGTATGATCATACTTGAGTAACTCGTGTAGATTTAACTATCTTACTCAGTAATATAAGTGAACAGAACAAAGGTCTAGTCCCTGGTTGCATTCCTCTGTCCTTAAACTTTTAACCATGAGATGCCCAAACAGTTCTTGAGAGTCAACTGCCTAACTTAGGCAAGTTAAGGAAGATGTCTGCACTAACAAGTAATTACCCTGCTCCTACATCTTTACTCATCATCTTGCATATCAGCCTTTCTTCTTCTACTTGCTTATTTTATTTATTTTCTTACTACACCTGTATTTTATCTACAGCTCATATCTGTCACTGTAGCATGTGAGTGCCCTGTGTCATACCTGCTAGCTTGTTCCACATTTACATTTGTTGCACAGCTAAGTCATCACATAAAATATTTTTTTTCTAGCAGTTCTTGTGGCAGGCAAGTATCTTTGGGCTGGTTCCTGGAATGTTCTTCTTAAAATGTTTGGGAATGGATACTAAGTTTCAGGATTAATGCTAATGCTGTCATCTTTATGTTTGTGGTGGGTTGACCTTGGCTGGACACTAGGTCTGCGCCTATCACTCCCCTCCTCAACTGGACAGGGGCGAGACAGTATAACAAAAGGCTCATGGGCTGAGATAAGGACAGGGAGAGATCACTCAGCAAGTACTGTCATGGGCAAAACAGACTCAACTGGAGGAAAAATTACTTTGATTTATTACCAAACAAATCAGAGTAGGATAATGAGAAATAAAACCAAATCGTAAAAACACCTTCCCTCCCTCCCCCCATCACCACCTCCTTTTTCCTGGGCTCAACTTCTCTACTGATTTTCTCTATCTTGTCTCCCACAAGCAGTGCAGGAGAACAGGGATTGCAGTCAGTTCATCACATGCTGTCTCTGCTGCTCCTTCCTCCTCAGGGGGTGAACTCCTCACACTCTTCCCCTGCTCCAGCATGGAGGGGGAGAAATCCCATGTGAGACAGTTCTCCACAAAGTTCTCTAATGTGAGTCTTCCCCACGGGCTGCAGTTCTTCATGAACTGCTCCAGTGTGAGTCCAGTCCATGGGGTGCAGTCCTTCAGGAACAGACTGCTCCAGCATGGGTCCCCCACAGGGTCACAAGTCCTGCCAACAAACCTGCTCCAACATGGGCTTCCAATGGGGTCACAGCCTCCTTTAGGCATCTACCTGCTCTGGCATGGGGTCTTCCATGAGCTGTAGGTAGATATCTGCTCCACCGTTAACTCTATGGGCTGCAGGGGGACAGCCTGCCTCACCGTGGTCTTCACCACAAGCTGCAGGGGAATCCCTGCTCTGGCACCTGGAGCACCTCCTCCCCTTCCTTCTTCACTGACCTTGGTGTCTGCAGAGTTGTTCCTTTCACGCATTCTCACTCCTCTCTCCTGACTGCTGTTGCACCCACAGGTTTGTTCTTTTTTTTTTTTTTTTTTTTCCCCCCACTCTTAACTGTGTTCTCACAGAGGTGCTACCACCATCACTGATGGGCTCCGTTTTGGCTAGCAGTGGGTCGCTCTTGGAACTGGCTGGCATTGGCTCTATCAGACACATGGGGAAGCTTCTATCAGCTTCTCACAGAAGCCACCCCTGTAGCCCTCTTGCACGAAAACCTTGCCACACACCCCAATACAATACTTAACCTGGAACTTCATTGGAGCACAGCAGCTTTTCTTCATTTTGTCTTCATACAGAGAGCTCTGCGAAAGGGAGCCTTCATCTTTAGTTGGTCTGCTTTAGAGCTGACCTAAATACAAATAACAAAAATAATACTGGCTGTGCTAAGGGCTGGGTCCTCAGCTGAAGATCTGAACAAGTCTGTGGAAACTGCCACGAAAGGAAAGAAATAAAAAGATGTGAATGAGAACTGAAATCTTGTTCAGAGAGATTATGTGACTTCCCCAAGACCAGAAAGTGAATGTCAAAGGAGAGGAAAGGAAACCTTGCACAGAAATGACTGAGGGGCTGGGTGAAAAACAACAAAGGAGTATGGTGATGTTCCACTACAGCCAGCGGATGGGTTTTATCAGAAGCCGCTTGCCCATGCCAGCCCGTGGCATCAGCTTTCAAGTTTCATCAGAAAAATCAATCCCTGCATTCTCACACTTTAATCAGTTTCTTCCACAGCCACTAGCTGACGCTGCAAGTAAAGCTCTCCTCTAGCAATCAGCCAAATGCACTGCAGACTGCCAGGAACGAAGAAGATTTAATTATTTTTTTTTTTCTCTCAGTTATTTTTCCTCTCCTTTGAAGAGTTTATATTCTAGAGATGCACACGGCTCCTGAAATCTGGGGTTTTTTCTAAATTGTCACCCATCCTAAGGGAATGCTGTTCTCACTTTCTGTGGCAAAGTATTTAACTGGGACTTGTCTGGATTTTCTCCTTGAGTAGCTTTTCCTTAAGTATCCACCACCTAATATTGTACTTATAGAGCTAACAAGTATTTTCCAAAACCCTGAAGCAAAGCTATTTTCACCCATGAGAATGTTTTGGCCATCATTCACCAGAGATCAATAATTTCTATCTCTGAACTACTGAGAAAGATGGACAAATCTGCCATCATTTTTAGGATGATCTCTTTTTCAATAATACTTCCTTTGTCACAAGAACTTAAGTATGAGATGTATTCGCCTCACCTTTCCAACCGTACGATAAATCTTATAAATTTTACCTTTCTTTCTAAAGCAGACCTGAAAAAATTTCAACTTTCCACATAAATTATGTCAGATAGGCCTAACTGTTGATTGTGTTTTATGTCTTGCGTGTTGCCTTGTTCTGTTAGTTCTGCTGAGGGGTTAATAGAAGAGTTATGCCTATTCACATCACAGGGAAAAGTCATCCTTGTGGAAAAAATTTCCCCGAGCAAGGATTTTTAAAGAGTTATGCAAAACTGCCAATTCTTTCCCTGGGAGATCTCATCTTCCTGTTACTGAGAGTTGAGAAAAACACAAGTGTTTGCCACCTGGAACACACTTGCAATATTGAAATAATAAGCATATAATCATACTTGCATTTGGATACAAACTCCCACATTTTCAGCTCTGCCTGTCAACAAGAGGACCCCCATCCTATAGAGATTTACTTTTTCATGCTGTGAATGATTGCACTGTAAATCAGGCAATTTCCACTGCAGAATAGCAACTATAAGTCTAATTTTTTGTTACCCCTAGCCTAAATATTGTAAAACATTGCACCTCTATTGCTGAATATTTTTTTTCCTACAGCTATCAGTTTCTAAACTGCCAAAAGAATGTCAATTACTTAGAAAATGTGAAATCTCTGACATGGCAAAAAATATATCAAAATCCTTATTTTCAGTTCCTTACAGTAACCCAATAATAAATGCATACTAGTCTATTCCAATCTCTTCTAGTTATCTTCTTTACATTAACTCAGGTTTCACAGCTCCAACAGAAATAATGGTTTGTGCATGAAAACAGTTAATAACTTTTTTCCTGTATCATTATAATCTGTAATCTATGGCTCTAGAAATCCAAATTAAATATTGGCATGTGTGTGGTATTACTCCTATTATATTGATGTATCTGACTGTGGTGCAGTTATTATTTCTACAAATATGAGTCCAGAATTTGGGATTAATCAAACTAAATGATGTGTATATACACTTTCTCAAAGTCACCTCAGGTACAGTCCCATAACCCTGGATTGCTTTAGCTGCAGTTGAAATACAGTTAAAACAAGGCTATTACAAATGAGATGGTTTAGTTTTGGTGAGATTTGGGGAAGCAGGGGAGGAGGATGGGTGGATGAGTGGTAACAACCTAAGTAGAAAGGGAGGGACAGAGGGAGGGAAGAAGAAGAAACTAAGGAGAATACTGGGGGTTGGGATAGAAAGTTTCTTCTCATATGAGAAGCTAGTCTGAGGAACTCTGCTGTCTTGAACATTTCACCATCATTATTCCTTCTTATTTCTCTGCTTTCCTATTGTTTGTCCTCACCTGCTGTTGCCTGTCTGAATTTGGTCTTTCTGGGTGACATCCTAGGCAAGATTATTTTTGTTTTCTGAAGTATTTGTACTTCATCTAACATATAAGTGTTCAAAACAAAGGATTTTCTGCTAGGTATATAAATATTAATGTCTGTAAGCTCAGCCTCAGAGAAGATCTCAGTGCTCCAGACAGTATGTTGGTTCTAAGTCCAAAGGCTGTCCCACGATGCAGTATGGAACAAGAGATGGGTAGGTGGAGACGTGGGAGTCTATGGAGACCATCATGGTCCACCTTTGCAGAACATCAGTGGGCTGATCAGCAAAGGCCTTTCACTTCTGTTTCTTCATAAATGGCTGACTGCAGGCTGCCAAAATATTCCTGTCCATGCCAGCTAATTCATTCCTCTCCTCCTTTTGCCTTCCACCAAGGCATTTGGCTGCAAGAAAGAGACTAGGCACTATTGTTGCAGTATATTTTTAAAGGGTTCAATGTAAACTGGTGAAAACCAAATCAACTCGTGGCTGCCGGAAAGATAGGAGAAAAAGGAAGAGGCTGAGGGAAGTGGGGAAAAGCAATTGGTTTCTCTAAGCTTTATTTATTAGAATTTCATGCTTCTCTGTCCCCTTATGGTAGAAAGCCATGGTCCATCTTTATGCTGGCTTTATAAATTCTAATTACCACACCATAGGATATCCGTTCTTGCAAGAACCTAAACAAGACCTTTGGGGAAATAAGAAAGGTTCTCGAACTCTGGAGTAAGCTGGCATTTAGGAAATCCCTGCATTCACTTACGAAATTCGAAAGAGGATGGTATTTGTTTAACGCTTTCTCAGACATTTGCTCTAACTTTCAGTTAATTCTGGTTTCAAACAAACAGTGTAAGGAAACCAGAGTACAGCTGCTGGGGTGACTCTCCCAAGGTGGCCAGGAAGAGCTGTGTACAATTCTTGCAGCTTGTTTCATATAAACATTGCAGCTACTCCCCTCTTTCTGCCTCAGTCTATGTACAATCTATGTCAAGGTCAAAAGTATATTTCTTTACCTCTTGATTGGCTACTTTTTGACATGAAAACATGAAAAAGCAGCAATCTTGACTTTTATTTTCTGTATACCTAGCTCATTTTTAAAATGCTTGCTTTCAGGTAGCTAATACTTTTCCTCCTGCAAGTGTGACACACGCACACTATCAAAGGGCAACAAAAATCGTAGAGTAATACTAGAAGTATTTAATGAAGAGGTTAAATCACAACCTGAGTTAGGAAAAGCATGATCTTAAAAACTGGATCAGTACAAAGTTTGATCAATTGAGGAAAAAATGGTGAAACGAGTATTAAAACCTAAACTGTTCTTATTGGTATTTGATACTGCAATGGTTCCCATTAAAACAAGGATGTTTTCAAACACAACAGAACCTGTCACGTCTCTGTTCTGCAGAAAGCTCAAGTGAAATAGAAGCAAAAGCATTAATGACTTTTGTGGAGTATTTGAACTCTTTTGGATCATTTGACTTGATTCTCAGTCGAGGAACTCATTATTTAAGTACAAAATACACTTGGTTAGCTTTTTATCTAGGAGTAGCTATTATTTGTTCAAAAATAATTTTCTTTCTCAGAATATACGATCTCATTCTTCTCCACTGTTAGATCCCACCACTTGCTTTCTGCTGTCTGCATTATTTTTACCCTAATCTAAATAGTTAAAGAGTAATTTAAGAGCGCAAGAGCAACAATAAGCATCTACTAGCTGCTTACTGTATTGCTAATGCTTTTATGGAATGTGGCAGATTCTTAAATATTTAATATAACTTGCTCTTCCCTTTAACCATTCCCTTCTCTGTGAAGAATCTCATGAAATATGAATTACACTTGTGTAATGTTTTGCATACCCCCGTGGCTGCCTCATTTCAGTTATATTACATATGCAACTTCTATACAAAAATGAGAGCAAATGCTTAGTAAAAGTTATTCTGTTCGTAATTGAGGTTCTCAGGTTTCCACAGTCACTCCAAATTCCCTGCTAAGCATTAAGATCAAGAACTGGAACGGGTTATAGAAAGCAAACTCATCATGACAATCTTTGTGTTGAACCAGAATATAAACAATTTAAACCCATGAAAATTCAAAACCAACTGTTTGGAAAACAAAATTTTGCAAAGGATTCATTTTCAAAAGCGATTTCTCATGTACCATCATGTACAAAGCGACCAACTGCTCACAGGTGCACCAGTTCATTTGCTTGTGTGAATGTGTGTCCTAGCTTCAGACGGGTTCACAGAGAGAATTAATTATAGAAATTACATCTGGAAAAAGCACTTGAGGCACCTCAGCAACACTTCTCAGTAGCTGAGTTCAGAAGCAGGAGTAGGGTTGTGGTGGGTGCTGCTGTCACTTCGAGGGGCCTTCAGCCGAGCCATTGTCCTGGTTTGAGGACACTATGACAGCTGTAGACCAGCTGAGGCTCTGCCTCGTTAAAAGATCGCTCCAGACTAAGTACACAGATGGAACTGCTGTGTGTGTCCGTCACATCTGCGTGATGAACTCCATTCCTCGTGTGTCTTAAACGGCTCATCTGCTCCCCGCTTGGTCTTCCACCTACGCAAGGGCTGTGTCTGACTCTCCACACCTTTGAACAGTGGCCGAGATAAACATGTTTTTGAAAGCACTGAATGACTTCTAATTCCTTCCCCATTTTCAGGTGCTAATGTTGGAGGATTTCTTGTGAGTCATGAATATCAAGGCACGTAGTTTTCATTAATGGAAAATAATTTGGGAGAAATTCTTCCCAATAACATAAAAGAGGTGGTTTCTTGCCAGGGTATGTGTGATATATAAGGTTCTTAATGAGAGATTCTACATATATAGCAAGCTCTATCCCTGCCTAGATAATATGTTACATCTTACAAAGATGATATTTTTGTAGGTACTTTTGTTTCAGGTATTATGGCAACATGACATTTCCTTTACAAACAAAATTTTCTAATTTGCATGGTTATAGAGAAGAGCTTGCTAATGTGAATCTTGAAAAGCTCAGAACTATGACCTTAAGTAGAAACCTGTTCAACTCCACTGTGTTTTGTTCACTCGTGACCTTTATGAGGCCTCCTATGATTTCAATCCTTTGAGTTGGCAATACATAGTAATTCCTATTAGTTATTTTTCTCTCCTGTTTGGGTGTGAACAGTTGAATTTGAAGTGTTTTTATAGTCTATCTTTATTTATGAACTGATACTTAGTTATTCTTGTTTGGGAATATCTTCAGAGCTTGGAAGATACACTGTTTTCTTGGTTTTATGCCAGATAAAGATCAACACATGGAATTGTTGCTTCTATCAAAATGTTAATATATTTGATCCCTCCCTAAAACACCCCACACAGTCCCATCCTTTTTCCCCAAAGGTCTGTTTTCTGTTAAGAGCAGGATGGTTGAATAGCAGAGATAAAGAAAAAATCCTCAAGGAAAAAAAGTATTTTCTATGGCAAAATAATTCTTAAAGACTGTATGTTTTCACATAATTCCCTCTTTCTCTTTCTAAATGTACATGAAACAAGATAAAAATCATTAAATCTTTCCTCACCACACAAATTTTAAGTCTTCCCATTATCTTTTGCTATTATAGATTAGCAGTGCTGTTTAATGTCCCCAGACAGGATAACATGCAAATTTCACAATGCCTTGGTGAAGACATCCTGCTTTTTCACCCTTGAGTTCCTTAGCAATGTTTATTTAACCTACAAACAGGAGTGGGATTAGTGAATTCACTGGTTCATTCCTTGGATCAGACTTCAGAAGGTTCCTTTCAGGAACATAAGAGGAATAGGAAACTTGCAGCAGTAAATATTCCCAAGGCTACAAAGAATCATAAAGCAAAGAGCTTGCTGTAGTTAAACGAGAAAAAATTATAAAATGGTTGACTAGGTCATTACAGAAATGATGGCTTATAGTGACAAATTTATTATTTTCTTTAAATAAAAACTACTAACCTCTCAGTGGCTATAAAATATTGCACGACACATCTTGTCTCACTTACATCAAAATTTTGTGGTAGAAAATATGAAAAACAAATGTATAAGCTTATATCACATTCAAACTGTAGATTTTTTAAACAAAAGCAGTTTAGCAAACTATAGACAGCCATGTTTTATTAAGAGACAGGGAAAGAAAAGCCTTGAAGGGAGGGTGCAAATTTATCTGGCTAATTTATCTGGGATTTGAGTAAACATGGAGAATGAGAGGAAGTACAGAAGTCCACTATAAAATTTGTCATGCTTCCCATTTTATACTGCTGTGGATCATGTATTGTATACTTCATGTTTACTGTAAGTTTCATGTTAGCATTAAATACCTGAGTTTACCTCTGAAAAAGTAAGAATAATGAACTTAATTATGTTCAGTAGGAAAATTCAATCACCGTGAAAAAGTTCTAAAACAAGAGTTACTGCAATCAGAAAGCAGAGCTAATATCTCCATGAATTTTTTTTAAGACTAAAGCAGAGAGGGGTTTTCTAAATGAGAAATAGCTGGGTTTCGCTATACCTTCTACAGAAAACATGTCCTTTTTTAATCAATCATAAGAAGAAATACTTCATAGGGCCTTAAAAAAAAAAAAAGATTTCTTTGGTTTTGCAACACCCCAGACCCAGGTATACAGCTTAGCTTCCACTTCCCAAAACCTGCTACGTGCTACACTTTGGATCCACATTGAATAACTTATTAGCATCCTGACTTGCTTTCTTACAGCCTGTTTAAACTTCTGGCAGGTAACCCACCCCCAGTGCCTTCCTGTTCTGCTGCAGCCTTCACTGTGCTGCTTTTGCTTCCCCGCGTGTGCTGTGGGTGAGGGCTTGCAGTCAGGAACAGGTAATAGGGGAGTGGAAAGCCCCATAGCAGTTGTTCTGCCTCCTATTAGCAAGGAGAAGAGTGTTACAAGACGGGCGTAAGCATTTCTTTTTTCCTAATGTGGTAGCATCCCCCAGTTGGCCCCATCTAACAGCAGGGAGAAGATACTCGTGTAATTTTGGCCTGATGAGGCTAGATGCTGCACAGATTTTGGAAGTGTTGCCTTCAAATACCTCTCCCAAGAACTTTCCTAAATGTTACTGATTATAACCCAAATAATTTTAATACACGTTATATATCTGGGATATCTTACATCTCTCATTAAACATCAACTCATGAGACATGAAAGTCCAAATCAAGGAAGGAATAGAAAGAAAAGATAACAATAACAGCAACAACAAAAAGACAAAGACTTCAGTAGGCATTCACATTATTTCACAGGACTCGCCATTTTTATTGAATCTTAGCAAATATAAATTTTCTTTCTCTGATAGCTCATATTTCAATTGGGTAAGATGGTACTTCTGCCAGGATTGCCTTATGTTATTTTCTCAGTTGCTTCTGGGTTGTTTTGTGTGAGGAAAATATAGAAAATGTAACAAGCAGTGCAGAGTTAAATACCATTTGGAGGGTGCAGTGTTTCATTCCTGATATTAAAACAAGTCAAAAAGGCAGAATAAAGCTGCGAATATTTCATTTTCCTGATCAAAATTATTTCTATTTTTAGGGAAGCAAATACTTTCTCAGTTTTCATTTTTACCAGTTCTAACCAATGTTACTCTCTTCGTGTATTTCTTTTTCAGTTTTCTTTTTTTAGAAAGGCTGTTGTGATTATTTTCCACATTCTATATATTCATCATGAAAATAACTTATTTTTTCTCCCCTTAAGTTTACACCAAGCTAAATTAAATAGGAATATATACACAAGAGAAAAGCAAACCAAGATTTTACGAGCACACAAAGTGATTTCTAGAAGTTTGGCAGACTATATTTATGGGGTTCTGAAACCAGGAAGAAAAAAATATTCAGAAGGTTTTAATTGGAAAAGTTTTATTTATGTCTCTGGTTGCCCTGTGGAATTTATTTTTCCCAGAGAGTTTTCTTCTTGCCATCATTTCTAATTAAGATACATCTAACATGTGCATTGATGTAAAAGGGAGATGGTTATTCCTTGGTTCTTCTGAGGTGGCTGGGGATCCCTTCTAGCTACTTAATACTAGGGAGATGTAATTTTCTGTTGTCCTTAGTTCCACTTCACTCAAAATATATCTGTCTTGTAAATCTGGCTTGGGGTAAAATCTTCATCCTGCTGAAGTCAATGGAAGTTTTAGCATTGCCTGCAATTGCATCTCAGAAGGACACAGCAGATCACACGCTGCAAGTTTCTTCTTCATTACAATGAAAGAAATTATGCTGCAGCACACGTGAAGGCTCTCAGTACTTTCTTGGACCACCTGCCACCTCCCTGTCCTTTTGTATCCTTCTAGTTTACTCTTTCCTCCTACATCCTGCTCCTTTTCAGGGACGTTTTGAAGGGTGCTGTCAGCATACAACCACATTTGCAACAGCAACTGCACGTCAATGATTTTTAGGACAGATTTCATTCTAACTCAATATAAAAATAACATATGACTAAGCAGAGTGAACATGTGAAATGGATCTGTGCTTTACAGCATGGATGCTTCTGTATCTAGTTGGAGCTATGGTTCCTCTAACCTGTAAACAGACATGATCTTGTACATTGTAGTGTCAGGAAGAGGGCAAGAAATACAATCCCTTTTTTTTTTGTGGGCTACAAAGTTCACAATAGAATGAATGAATAAGATAAGTGTTTTATCTACATTCCCTGTGCTCTGTGCTCTTAGTCATATGTATTATATGTCGTCCCAATATGAGCTGTGTTCCAGAAGAGGGTAAGTGGATGAGGCTTTTGTGATGCCTCTGCATTTCTAGGTGAAGTTAGGAAGCTTTCCAAAGTTGAAGCTTATTTTTCCAGTGTTAGCAATGTTTGTGTGTGTATGCACATGTATTTTCCTCGTATCCCTTATCTTCAAATGAGACTGGAGCAGAGCATCACCATGCCTCATTCCCCGTTTTTTGTCCCCCTGAGGAAAGAATGCCCCCAAGCCGTGAGCATGGCTATTTTTTGCCATTTTACACCAAGCTTGGAGGTCTAAGTTGCACTTTTTCTCCTGAAGGTAGAAAGGAGAGGAACAGATTTTATGTGTCTAAGGAGCTTCCACTTTCATGTGCTTATGGTTGGAAAGTTTAGCTGCAGTCCCTAAGGGCAACTGACCCAGGTTTTTCCCAGCCTGATTAGTAGATTGTATTTACTCCTCTTTGACCTATTAATGATGATCAAGTGAAAGCAAATCTGACTTCTGTGGTGGGGAGAAGTCAAACCATGGGATGAAAGCAATCACAGGAGGGTTGGACTAAAAATATGCTAGCCTAATTAGACCCAGGTTTCCTGATGGAGGATCGGGCAAGCATATGTGATCTCAGGTCTTGAGCTATGGTCTAGAATATGCACAAGCAGGCTGCGATGGACAGGTGAGGTCCTGGGACAGTGTCTGTGCTTTTGGGATGTGTTCATAGTGACACAGATTCCACCAGAGCCTCTTCTGAATCATATTTTCATTCTGGTGCCAGGGGTTAGTCTTCCAGAGTGAAACTAGAACCGAGATATTTTAGTCATTACTAATAGCAGGAATGTTAACATTAGCTACCTGAACACATAATAAAAGCAAGGGTGAATGTAATGTTCCTATATGCCTTCCCTTTTAAATTTCAACAGGACATGGTATTCTGCCTTTTCACTAGATGGACTATAGTATTATGTGCTGAAAACATGCCATATTCCATCCAAGAAATGGCTGTATTTAGCTCTACTGCATGTGTAAGGATTTTTATCAGTTCCTTAAGAATTTCATTAAGATGCTGAGACATCCTATTGTTAAGATCTGTTAAGATCTGTTAAGATCTGTTAAGATCAGCCTGTTAAGATCCTGTAAGGAAAGACAATACAGGTAAGTGTTAATCTACAACAATTGAAAATATTTCGCTGAACTTAGAGAAGAAAAACTGCATCTGATTAATTTGTCAATTGCCTGTTTTCTTTACTATTTATTCTTTCTACGTTTCAGAAGAGTATTGTGATTGAATTTTACATGAGCTCACATTTTCTTTGGAAATGTCAAATTTGGAAAAAAAAACCCAGAAAAAAACCCATGAGAAATATTTAGAATCTTTTTTTTTATTCAATTTTTTGTTTGTTTTCTATCAGTTCTTATAAGAAGGGCTATGTTAACAGATCATTTTACCGGACTGCTTGTGCCTCCTAGGTCAAATCAGTTGTGCAGCTGTGACACAAATATCTGACCACTCACTTACACATACAGTTCCTCTAGTATTCTTTTTTTCTTCTTTGTGTGCCTAGATGATTTTGTTCATATGAAGCCAATTATTTAAATTTTAAACAGTAAGATTTCTGAAGTAATAAATGGCTTTGCATCTATTACAACTGGGACAGATTTCTAGGAGAAAGGAGGGACTTGGCTAAGAAAGAGTGGGTTCATAGATTCCAGTGAAGTTTATTAATTGGTTTCTTAGTCCATTGGTGTTGCCTTCTTGCTACCCCTTCCTTGCCCTCTGTAAAAACATTGTGGGTAGAGGTGGCAGAAGCTGCTGGAGAGCCTGGGGAGGCGCTGAGGCAGTGGCCTGGTCTGAATGCCACGTTGCTGTGACTAGACTTCCCCCAAAGCCAGAGGTCACTCAGTGAGAAGTTGTCTCCAGCATCTGAGAGGCTCTGCACGCACTACATAGCCACGTCCTCGAGGAGCAGCACTGGACTGGCACTGGAGCAGAGAGACAAGTGTTCACACCGGAGAGAAGCCATGGAGACTGAGAAGGGAATGAGGCAGTAGCTCTAAGGAGAAGGCAGAAACTTCTGCCTTCTGATGGACATGTGATGAGAGAGGGATGTGTCCACTTTTTGTAACATTCTCTAAGAAACACCTGTGTCCACAGCACTCATCTGTGCTTCAAAGAGAAAACTGGCCTTTGAGCCACGAAAAGTGCGAGCATTCAGCAGAGATGAAGTGTTGTTTCCACACTAGAGAAGTGTGGAAAAGGAGGAGGAGAAGACAATGAGCCACTTAGCCAAGCTAGTGTTGCTGTTAAAACATGAAGCATTACAGTATCTGACCTCCTCTTTTGTCTTGTGGAAACTGTTCCAGCTGTCACCACAAGTTGAAAAATAAAAAAATGCACAGAGCTTACAGTATAGGCAAGGCTTAGCTGGGCTCCGGGAAAAATTAATTCTGTGTGAGTTTTGTTTAAAAAAAAAAAATCAAAACTTGCAAATGGCATACTTCTTAATGAGAAGTTTACAGATTTTAAATCTTCTTCCATTTTTTGTGGATATTCAAAATGAAGTGTGAAAAGAGCATTTCACAGTAGGTTTTTTTGTACCATTGTAACTCAGAATTTGCAACATGCGAATCTTCATCAGCAGAGTCTTCATCAGCAGATTTCAGACCATTTTATGCTTGAAACCCATATAACTCCTTAGGTTAGAAATGGGCAGCTTTCCAGGCTTCAACACATCAGTAGCAGAGCTGGAAAGGTTATGGATGTGTCCAGTGCCCTGGTCCAGCCCTCTAGGCAGTGTTACGAGTCGGAAAGAATTTTGCTCTCGCTTTGTCTCTGGGCACTGCTCCTTTGTGTGACGGAAGGCTGAAATTGGAACTGCATCTATATGTTTGATCTATAGTGACAGTTATGGGTAGTCGCCTACGCCACAGTCAGGGCAGGAATTCACAGCTCTGTAGTTCTTCAGTATATTTGATCCTTGCACCTTCGTTCTACATTTTCTCTTCATTGCTTTCTAGTGGGTAGATTCAACTGAACATATATTTCATGTATTGCAATAAGTGATCAGATTAAACTGAATATATATTTCATGGATTATAATATTTCTATCTCTCCCTGTGTACAGATTTTGGAGAGATTTGCCTGTCCATTAGTGTACTGTGTGCAGCACAGACTTCTTTGCCACTCTTCCCTGATAAGCAAGCCACTAATGCCAGTTTAGTAATGCTTCTACAGGCAACAAGGTATATTTGTTCCTTTTCATCAAACAATCTGCAATATTGGTCTTCTTCCTAGAATAGAAGACCCTAGAGCTTTCTAGAATAAGATCATTAACGCTGCCAGTTCATTTTTGTTGTAGCCTTGTGACTGACAATGCCGTAGGGGTGAAAGGACCTGACTTAGCTCCTACTTCCTAGAAAATACTACCAAAAAGCTGTCTGTCTTGCAAAACTGTACTGGTTGGTGATTACATCAGGTAGGGTATGCCATTGCTTTGTCCACAATGAGTGAGAACTGTAGTAGTCATGGACACTCCAACTCCTTGTTCCCAGACATCTGAGAAGACATGTAGAGTAATGAAAACACTTGGACAGTTGTCAGTGGAAAAAATCATTTTTGCTTTGCATAAAGGTATGCTGGAATCACAGCCTGCATTTTCTCCACTTGGCTTTGTCTCTGGGGTCTTGAATCATGATTTGCTTATCAAGATAAATTCTTCAACTCTACAAACATTGCAGTGTATCAAGAGTTATCAGTGGTCTGCCTTTCGCGGCTCTTTTATACAATTTTTGTCTTGTTTCCTCAATTTGTTTCAAGCAGTTCAAGTATTCTTGAAAGACAGGCATTTTGACCTAGTGGCATGCCATCCTGGACATGAACTCATGAAAATTTACATCATAAATTATTCATTCTGACTCCTGCTATGAAAATAGCATATAACTGGTTTTACCTAAGGGCATCAGATAAAATTTACTTATGCCTGTGCAACTGTCTTATTTCTGTGCTGCATGTAGGTACTGGTAAGGAAGTGGCAATGCTCTTCAGTAGAACATTGACAGCTCAAGAGTATGTATCAAAGGCATTTGGTGGGAGACGGCTTTCATAAAATCCCTGTTGTAATTTAAAATAGCTTTTCCTTTCCTCAAATCATATCTTTGGACATGCTAGTCAGACCTTGGATGTACAACTTTTTTAGAGACACCCCTTTGCTGCTTAGACTGGCTCTTTTGAAAGCAGTGATCTAGATGTATAAGATGCTCTTCTACGTGAGAGATGTCTCCTCTCGCTTGAATCTTCTTCTTTAGCTTCTGATGAAATAGTCTTGCTACCAGTTCATTGCTACTGGGAGTTGTGCTTATTTAAACTAATTATGAACTAATTGTGTGAGCACCTTCATCTGGGGCTTGCTTCAGTCATCACACACATCTAAGAGACTGTGGAGGTGAGTTGTCAGATAATTTGCAAACTCCAATGGTCCCTAACTGATTTAGTATGATTAGGTACAGAGAGCTATTCCGCAGTTTATAAATTTTTAGGGTGCTAAAATATAGCCTGTAAAAGTGAGTCAGAACAGCTTTGTTATACATTTGATCACAATTTTACCTCTTTTTTCTTCAATTTTTTGTTAGTTCCCAAGGCTCTTCTGTGGGAGAGGTGGTACTGTGATCGTGACCTTCTGTAGCTTCTGCTCCTTTTTTTCCCCATGTTTTTAGACAAGAATGCAATAAACGACGATGCTGATCCCTGTGAGACATATTCACGTATCTTCCTGGCAACTCTGGTAGTCTTCTGCTGGCAATTTGATCTCTAAACAACACTCTCAACCATCTGTATCTACTGACCGGTGTCCAAATCTGATGATTCAACTGAATTTTCTCTCCACTAACTCTCTTTGGCGTGGACTCCTGACAATATTCTGGGCTGGGCAAGTCACACAATACTCCTTTGACTTTTGGGAAGCAGCTCATTTTAGAGCACAGACTCGCTTGATCCTTGCAAAGGTGCCTGACTCCTCAATATCTGACATGCTGTTAACATGGACCTCAGCACTTTAGGAAAGATTTCTAATTATTCTGTTGGCTTTATTACTCCCATTACTTACTTCTTTGCAAATAATTGTTAATTTCAGCGGCAGTTGTTTAACCATCAGAATCATTATATCCCAGCTGAAATGTATTTGCAAACTATCTTCTTTTCCTGATAGTCTTTTAGAAACTCTCACAAGGCTGTGACAGTGCATTTTGTGTTGCAGGAACGTGTTTTGGTTTCCCTTATGCATCCATTCTATGGCTCATTTGTGCCGGTTTTAGTGCCACTAAGTTAAAGAATTCACTTATTTCAGCTGTCATCACTAATTTCCGTTTTGTAAGCATTGAGTGGAATCTCAGCCTCTTTTCCAGGTAGTCTGCTTACAGTTTAAACTGCTGTAGGAATACTGGGAGTCTGCAATCTCATCATTTTAGCTTGGCTTTACTTGGATGTGTTTAATTTTCTTAATGCATTTTTTTGCACTAAGAAAGGCATTTGCATTTTTTTGCTTTTCTTTTTTGCAATGTGCTGGGGAATTCTGTAGCTTGTGAATACATTTGGACTTTCAGCATCCTGCTTGTCTGCATGCTGCTTCATTGTTTCAGCTGTTGTGTATCGCCCGTGCATCATCAGAATGGGCTGAAGGAACAAACATCTTTGCCATCTCTGCCATTTTCAACTATTTTTGGCAAATTCCTTTTATACGCTTCACATAGTTAGTTTTTCTCTCTAAGCAGTATTCAGCTATGTGCTTTGGTTGAGGGGTGTGGGGGGGGAAAGTCCTTCTGCCTTTTTTCTAATTTGGTGCAAGTGCTTTACAGTTAAGGCCAACTGCAGAAACCACCTATTTTTAATGTTTAACACAACCAAGAGTTCAATCTCTTGGACACTTGCTATCTTTGCATGGTTTGACAAGCACTTCAATTTTTGAAATAGTATTGTTTAAAGGTAAAATTTGCTAAAATACAAGTTCAAATATAAGCCATAAAATATTCCTTAAACTCAAGAAACTTTTTATGTGAAATTGATCCTTTGAAGACAGTTGTAGGGAAGTGAAAACAGTAAGTTACAATTACAGAGTATTTTGCAATATTAACTATGTTGTGTTGTTTGCTAATAGCAAGAGTAATAAATCGTATTTGTTTACAAAAGGCTGGTGCCTTGCCAGGTCTCATGAACTGTGGAGTCTTGTGATTTGTTTCAATTTTTGCTGTAGTTGTTTAGATTTGACTTTCAGTTCCACCACAATGAATACCTTTATATAAGCGAAGGAATAGAGAGCTCGCTTCTCAGCATGTAGTGGGAAGAAAATTTGACTGAAGTCCAAGTCTGGTATCCTTCAGCATTGTGGCATCGAGAAAACTATTACTTGTGCAAGCTTCTATTTGCTAGGTCACACTGCTCATAACCTTCCAGCCTGCTGTGTTCAAACCCACTTATCTCCAGGAACTGGCTTTGCATTTTCTGTTTCCATGCTATATAGGAAGGAAGGGGAATTTTTGGATCTATGGCACCCTGGGCCTGCTGAAGTGAATTAATCATTAAACTCATCAGTAGTTCTGGATTTCAGTTAAACAAGAGTTGTGACAGCATGAAAAGTTTTCAAAGCACTTCAAATTTTCAGGTACATGTAAGTCCAAAGGCTGAAAGAACTGCTTCATGGGTGTGAGCCACACTCAAGACATTGTAAAAGTTTGTAAATTCAAAGACAGATTTTCTAAATGTGTTTCATAGTTAGAGAGCATTAATAATCAGTTTGTCACTGATTTTAAAAAGGAATGATTTCAAGCTCTTATTTATGAATATATAATGTAATAAGGAAAAAAACGTTATGTCAGTTCACCTATAATATTAGACATAACTAGATTTGCAGTTTTGCAGGTATGAGGTTTTTACATTGCTTTAGTGCCTTCTCTTAATTCTGTGATCCTGGATCTAAGATGCAAAAGTTCATCAACCTGCAGTAGGCCTGGTGGGAAATGCAGTTCTACCTCTGTTCTTTCGGAATTACTATAACAGAGGAATTAAAGAGCTATTCAAATGCTCAGTGCTCTCAGGGGAAGAACACCCCTTGACAAGATTTGGAATTTCTTTCTTTTCTGAGCAGGGAATTTTCTTCTTAGATTAAAAATGCATTCCTCTTTTATGACATGCAGTCCTGCATCGAGCAAGAAGTACAAGAAAATATTATTCTAGTCAGACTCAGCAAAAGAGATATTTTGTAGACCCCAGGAGGCTGCAGGACAGCATTTTTATTTCTCCTAATTTGATTAATGAACTTTTTGGCTGCAAGTGCTTGAAATGTGGAAAACAGTGTGTAATGAGATCCATCTGTCTAGCTTGAGGAAACGTAACTTCCCAAAGAACAATCAGATTCTACTTTACTTTTTGGGGGGTGTCCTGATGTAATCTAGTAGAGAGGGGAAGCAGGAAGAAGGGTGGAAGTACAGATGGGATGTGTCCAACAGAGCAACCGGCCTTCTTCATCCTATAAACTGCATGCCAAAACTCTCTGTATGGCTAATGTCCCCGAGAGCTGTGCCATGGACCTTAAAAATGTGCAAAAGTATGTCTAGGAGTAATGCCCAGGCAGGCGATTAGAGATGGCTCACAGACCAATCTCTGTGGAATGGGGACAGGCATTGCTGCCCAAATCTTTTTGAACTTTTTTTCTTTTGCAGTTATTTTTTTGTTTTCCTATTTGTATTGTTTTCATTGAAATGCTGGTAACTGGTTTCCATCTCAGAACAGATATTTTTTCCCCTGTGCAGGCTTTTTCCAGCCATCCTGACTACTCCAGAAAACTGTTGTGAAAGGTTTTATTCCAGCAGCACTAATCTGTCACTAGTTTTTCTGTCTGATCCCTCTATCCTCAGCGTGTAGCATGCCACGATTCTCTGTACACAGCAACGGTGATCTCAGCTGGCTGGAGCTGGGAATAATGGATTGAAGCATCAAAGTCTGCTTGGCTTACCAGCAGCATTTTTTGAAAACCTGAACAAGTCAAAATTTGAAGGCCAAAATAAAAAATTGTTGTGACTCAATGTACAAACTCAAGTAAGAGTTTGTGTTTCAGTGTGCGGAGGATTATGTACAGCGACTGAGATAAAGAAGTGGTGTAATTTTCGTAGTTTTAGAGCCTGTATATAAACTTCAGAGAAAATCCTAGCAACTTTATTCTTTTATGTTCGTCAAAGAAGTTTAGAAATCTAAAGGAGTAACTCAGCCTGCTAAGCCAATCTGTTGCCATTGGAAGATTAACCAAGACAGTATATTTTCCAGTGCTTAGTCCAGTCCATTTTAAGATTTGAGTATTTCCTTTGGCAGAGCATATTGCTGTCTTGTATATGTCACTAGCAGGAAGTTTTGCCTGATACAATCTCATGATTTCTAAGTGAATTCTCTTTTCCTTACCTTGTTAGTACTCTTTGCCTAACAGTAAATTAATCTTCACATTCATGATTAAATTTTGGCTTCACTTTCATGATTTAGAATGTTTCTGTTGACTTCCAGGAGCTGGGATTTTACTCTTGATGGTTACATGCTTCACATGCTTGTAGGTAATGATCATATCTATTGGCAAGTCCATTCTGTCCCTTACAAGACCCTAGGATTCCTTGCCTGTTGTTTCCTTAACTTTAGTGGTATTCCAGTTCTTCTCAATCTAGCATAATTTCAAAATGTTATTTATGTGTCATTCTGCCATTCTTCTGAACTGTAACTGGTGTGGCTGGACAGGGCTGAACTGAACCTTTTCTTACTCCTTGTTTGCTGCCACGCATAAATGAAAATTATGAACCATTAACTTTGATACAGACAGTGCTCACATAATTTTGTACAACTCTGTTTTACATAAATTCTGAACTGTGCAAATATCCAAGATAATTTCTGCTTCAGGTAGGGAAGTGACATTCTCTGTGTTTCCAGCAACAGGAACTCCCCCAGCAAGACTACACCTTGTACAGAAAAATGCTGAAACCTTCCTGGTCCAGTCAGTGGAACCCATTCCAGTGGGAGCCATTAAGCCAAGGAGTCACAGGCTTGCCAAATGCTTTCACACTGCTTTTAAATAACAGCAAAGACAAATGTGTCCCATATAAAAGTTTGCACCTGTACTCAGCTTATGCTATATGATCTGAAAGTCAAGGAAGTTCTGGCTTCTTCTTCTTTTCACACAAATGTTGTCAAAAATTTAAAGCACAAAAAGACTTATTTCAACATATATTTACACTAATTAGCCTGGTTGGTTTTGTGTTTGGTTTTTTCTTTTTTCCTTCTCCTCCTCCCCAGTTCATACTGGATTCCTCAAAGGCTACAAGGCAACAGGCAATAATAGTTTCATTTTTTTTTCGCATCCTCTGCTCCACTCCACCTCCAGATGGGACAGGCATCACCCAGGAACAGCTCTCAACACCCATTGTTGTCTCAAGGCCATTTTAACAATTTACTGTGTGTATTATTAGTGAGTAGTTACAGAATAGTCAGTTTATGGCTGATCATATTTTTCTATGCATATTACATGCATGATAAGTTGTATTAATCCTAGCTTACAGTTAATTGTTGTGTTCTGAGAGAATGCTGGTTCAGGTACCTTCAAGCTAGACATTGTGTCCTGGAATTTATTATGCATAACATGCATCTGACTTCAGTGCTATGTAAGCACAGATCTTCCCCTGAGGAAGAGTTAACAGCATGAGACTTAAAAGAAAGTGGAGTTAAATTTATGGAACAAATAAGTCTGCAAATACTGTCTGATACTTTTTGAAATCAGAATGACTGAACAGTGGTGCAAAATTGTTTGTCCAGATCACAAGACACATGTGGGAGTGCGTAGAAAGGAGTGGGACTACATGCGCTGTAAGCACTTTTTGCATTTTAAGAAGAGTTGTTCAGATGTTTGCAAACACAAGAATAGGATTTATTGTGGATTGCTCTGTTACTAAAATTGGATGTTCTTTACCATCAAGAAAAATACTTAATCTTTGTATCAATAGTGATAGATGCTCAAACTTCCCATCAGAGGTCCAAAATATTTTTTTTTCATCTCTTTAATATAAGCTTACAGTCTGAACACCCCAAATATACGTTTACATCCAACGTTCAGTAAATAAAACTACCCTGAAACAAATGACACTGGACCAATTTGTATCGTTGTTGAGTCTCTTCATGATGCATCACCTGGTCTGAACTAACACCGTGTGAAAAGTAGGTTTCAGGAATGAGAAGGCTTCCTCAGCCGGTAAGTCATGCCAGGCCACTTCATTGCATCGCTTCAGAATGAGGGACATTTGGAAAAGGACTTGAGCAATGAGTTGTTTTTTCCTTTCACTGGAAAAAGACAGGCACACTTTGGTGAGAATTGCCCTTGCGTGGTGACCCAGAGTGGCAGCCATACAACGCCCGGCTGTTCCAGTGCCTGCCTCTCACTCCAGCAGTTGATGGGCTGGGGAAGTGAGGGGGTCCTACTTGCCTGCTTCTCCTTTGCGCACAGCTCCTCGTGCACTTGCCTCCTGACCATTAGGAAAAGAGCTGTATGGAAGATGGACGATCCAGAAGCACAGGCCTAGATGGCAAGGTGAAATGGCCCAGAGTAATACAATGCTTCACGCAGGGGAGGGACTAAGCATTCCCTCTCAGCATTATGTGTCTTGGCATACATGAGCTAGGACACACCACCATTTGCAACCAAGCCACATGGCCCAAGGCCTCATCCAAAAGGTATGATGGTACCTTTGGTCCTTCATACCTTGGTACCTTCAAAAGGTACCTTCTGGTACCACCTAAGTGAGACTGAGAAAGAGGGACTGGAGCTCCTGGCTCTTTGCGCAGGCTGCTCTGGGTGAAGCAGAGGGTTGTGCTGAGTGAAGTGTTCAGAGCATTTCCTTTCCTTGCTTTGATATAATGCTATCACGCTCTCTTCTCTTCCTCCAAACTTTGGCAACATTTTGCAGCTGCAGCAAGCCGGGCAGCTCTGCTGAGGTTTGTACCCTGACAGATTCACGGTGCTTTTGCCCTGACTCTGCTGTAGAGCAAAGTTGGATGGACACAAAAGAGGGGTGTTAGACTTGAGTATACTGATTGAATGCACCAGAATCACACCTGATGGCTGAAGACGAGAAGACTTTGATCTTGCATGAGAGACCTTCCCTCAAAACCTTTGGGACCCAGGCCAGTAGCTAAGAAGTGGCAGCCAACCTTGGCAAACGCCAGTCCACACAAATCAGATCTGTTGAATCAGTACTGAGCTGCTGTGGCAAAAAGGAGAGGGGAGTCCTTGACTGCATACCTTCAGCAGGGAAAAACAGATCTAATCCAGACTCGTCTAATGATATGTATCCATTTTTGTCACAGCCAAGTGTCTTTGGATGCTTTGCATTTGAGTTGCTTTCATCAACAGTAGGAGTTCCTTTGGTACTTCTCATGACTTTTGCCTACATAAACAATACACTTAAGATTTCAGTGACGGTTAAATTGTTGTCTGAATTTTGGTTTAAAGATAGCAATTGGAATTAAACAAAACTTTGAATTAGAGATATAATAAGACAGAAAAAATGGGCAATCTTTTTGATAAGAAGTTGAATACTTTAGTTTACTAGCTCTACTGCTCCCTTCAGCTTCAATTAGCTTTTATTCCAAAGCATTTTATGCAATTCTGTGTGAATGGGAATTATCCATATTAAAAGGTCTTGGGCGTCTCCCGCCACTCACACAGAATTTCAGATGTTCAAGCAGTTTGCCTTTCCAATTGCAATGCCAGTGTCAGGCAAGCTTACTCTGCAGTTCCTCAGCAGATTAGCTTGGACTTGCCTACTCTTTAGACGGCTTCTTCATTTGCAGTGCTCAGCAGAGTCCAGTTTCCATTGCTTTACCCCTGGAAGACTCCCTGCTCAGGAACCCATTATAATTTAGGGACAAATTTTATGCCATATCTTAAACCGTTTAACATCCTTCATTTTGAGATACCCTGAAGCATGCAGAAGGCAGGATTGTCTCAACTGACCATAGCGCTCAGACACATGGATAGTCTTATGTCAACGGGGAAAAATCAGTTGGGCTACAAATAAAGGCAAAAGTGTGTCTGTGCAGAGCCATGTACAATCCCTTACACTCTACTGAAAAACAGCAAGGCTATGACATATATTTAGCAGTAATATGACTTTAAGTAATGTAATCAGATGCATCTTTAACAATAAAGTTTAGGTACCGGAGGAGATTCAGTGCAAAGTAATAGTGGTTTGGTTCACATCTGCCTTCTATAACTACCTGGAGGGGGGGTGTAGAGAGGTGGGGGTTGGTCTCGTCTCCCAAGTCACAGGATATAGGACTAGAGGAAATGGCCTCAAGTTGCGCCAGGGGGGGTTTAGATTGGATATTAGGAAACATTTCTTCACAGAAAGGGTTATCGGGCATTGAATTGGCTGCCCAGGGAAGCGGTTGAGGCACCATCCCTGGAGGTGTTCAAAAGACGGGTTGACATGGTCCTTAGGAATATGGTTTAGTGATTTTTATTGCTTTTTTTTTTTTTTTGTGTCAGAGTTAGGTTGATGGTTGGACTAGATGATCTTTAAGGTCCCTTCCAACATACACAATTCTATGATTCTATGATTTTTAATAAATGTTCTGAGGAAACTTGAGGGAGCATAAACCACGGGAGCTTTATTTTGTGTCTCTTCAGAAGGCTTGGATCTCCTGAACCACAACATAACTCTTCATCAGGCAGGAGTATGATAACATGATATTGCTGCAGACAGAAAAGTTCAGCTTATTCGGTCACAAGGGCCTCTGCCTGCTGCTGTTGCAAATGCATATGCATCAAAGTTTAACAGCGCAGTAAAAAAACCCTTTTCACCTTCTCTGCTGTAGGGCTGAGGCCTTCTTTGCTTCAACAGCTATTCAGTTTTCTTCCACTTCTGTCTAGCCTTTTCTCATTATTTTTGCCTCAAACCCACGGGTACTTTCCTTTCTTGACAAGCGCGGCAATATTTTTTGAATCTGTAACACGAGTTTTTGGGGCATCAGAGGAAACTTGTGTGGGGTACAGGGTCTCCAGTATTCAGGCAAGGAGGACAAAAGACACAAAGACGCTGGATTCCTGATGCCCTCTTCTCTCTCTTGGCAGCTGGAAAACAAACTGCAACTCAGTCCTCACTTCCAGGCAGCTCCACTACTGCCAGGATCCCTGGAGAGACAGTAGGGATTCAGGCCATGAATGTCTTAACACTTCCAGTTTAAAAAACAGAAGGAAACAATGTGGTTTAATAAAATAATAATAATAATAATAAGTGCATATTAATACATCGGAACAAGAGATACAGGCATATTTTTGTTTGTTTGGAATTATTCTCATTTTAAATGCCATTTCCTGTTTTATTAGCTTATAAAAAATCGAGGTTATATACTCTGTGGTAAAATCTGACACAGCTCCATTGATTGTAATGAGGCAACTCTATTTATGCTGCATAAGGCTCTGGCCCTTTTAAACAAGTTTCATGTGTCCGAGACTCTTTGAGCATACCTTGATGCAAGGAGAAGAAATATATATTTGGGATTCATGGTTTAACTCTGCATGATAAAGTAACTCATATTGCTTTCAGGTACCCTAATACCAGTTTATTAAAAAATTATAACTGCCTTCATCTGATCCCTTCTCTGCTTGTCACAGTGCAATATTTCACGTGTATTGATTATATTCAAAAGTACCCAAGTGATGATTTTTCCTCCTTCATTATTCCTGTATTTCACACCCTGTAAGACTTGATCTGAAACATGTTTATTAAAAGTGACAGCCGGGAACATAAGAACACGAGGACAATGAAGACGTTATCTACCTTGCTGGGATGAGCTCCTGGAAGTGTTCTGCTTCAGGCTAGGCTGCCTCTTGCAAGATTTTCTCATCTAAAAAATGATTATTACACAAATGTGTCCCTGGAAACATTGATAACAAAATTGGTAGGAAAAAAAAAGAAATAAAAAAATTGGCTAATTCTAAAGTTATTTTCAATCTACAGGTTTTGAAATGAAATAATTTTGTGTCCGACAGTTTGCAAACATTTTCATACAAAATATTTTTTTGTCTTCTGTCTAGTATTCCCTCTTTCATATCCTTTTTGTCTCTCCATATATCCTCTCCCAATCTTACCACACTGCTAAGTGAATGAAAGAAATAAGGGGAGAAAAAACTTAAAAGGTGTAGAAAACAGGTTTTTAAAATAAGGGGATGATGACAAAAAACTGCACGTTTTCTCATCTCCTGCTACAGAAAAAGCAGAAAATTGAGACGAGGAAGAGGTAAAACACTCTTCTCTTCAAAAGCCTTTAGCCAATAATTTGCACGTTAATTGTAATTAATTAATAGCATTACTTCCTTCCCCCACAGAATTTGATTCTGTCCTCTGTAGAGGCGTGATGAGGGGCAGAGCAGGCTGAGGAGGCTACAGCCCACCTCTGCAGCGCGGCCACAGGGCACGGGTGTCAGGTCAGGCAGATGAGCGCAGGGAGAAATAAGCCCCCTGCTAAATCTCAGCACCAGAGTTAAGCTCTTCTTCCCCTTTGGCAGCGCTCGGGAAGGTGGGTTAGAGGTTGGTGGCACATTCAGCTGAGGGGGATGTAAGTCTGCGTGGTCCTTCACCTGCAGTCCTGTTTTCCCCCCGGGGACAGGACCGGCAGTTTTGCGGTGAGAGGGATTTCTGGCCAAAAGTGAGCCTTGTTAGGTACAAAGAGATTCACAGGAGAGGGGAACTACTGCATTCAGGGCCAGCCTGCAGTCAGAGAGATGAAGGGAATCATCGAGGCATTCCCACAGGGATGTAGCAAGGACATGGGTTGTCATGCTGCATTAGGAAGGCAACTGTGACAGGGGACACGGTGATTCATGCTCTAAATACAAACGCTTCATTCATGTTGTGAACGGTGCTGTGCTCTCTGAGTAGACTTAGTAACAGAGGTAGGTTTAGATCTGCAACAGAGTACCATCCCTCAAGGAACGGGGATCGATGCTTCTCACCCAATGGAGAATTGTGCTAGAACTGCAGTAGGTGTCCTCTGGGCACCATTAGGGTGGCCCAGCTGTTCCTGTACTCCATGTCCAGCAGCAACCAGTTCGCAGCACTTCAGGCGAAAAGGAAAGGTACCTTAGAACTAGTTATTTTGGAATTGTATGTCAGCACATAGGGAATGTTTTCAACTTCACCTTCTCTCTGTCATAGTTGCTACTCCACTGCTAAACCGTACCAATTTCCAAAACATATGAACACAGCCGTGCTGTATTCAATCCACAGATCTATGGGTGGTAGGATAGACAGAAGCATGAATGCTCCTCAGCAGAAGACTGAAACAGAAATTATGTCCTCTCCTTGTGTCCAAAAGTAAGCAGGCCTCTAGTTGGAGGAAGACAGGAAGGTCTGAAAAGCTTTTATGGTTTTACTGCACTTGAGAGGATTTCTGTCAGGGCCCAGAAGGCAGTAATAGACCTTAATGAGCCTGACCAGCCTCACCTGGGGCCCCCACCCACACCCATGGGCTCTATTTAAGCTCAGTCCTGAGGTATTTGTTCCCACCTGAACTGTGTTGGAGAAGTGCTAGTTTACAGCTACTCCTCCAGCCACCCTTGATCTGGACCTCAACCCATGGACTAGCTTCCTGGCTTGACCTGGGACCTGCCTTGCCGTTGTGGATCTGTGGTTGGTGATACTCCTGGGAGAGATGAGCTAGCAGAATACGGAGTGTGTAGCACAGGAGAAACAGCTTGCATCACCAGACCAGTGGTATTTTTGGATCAGGTCTTGATACCAAGTGACACTTGATAATCCCAGATTGTAGAGCAGCTCCTACGGGTAGGTTTGGGAGAGGAAACAGCTTCATCACAGCAGCTGCCTCTCCAGAGGAGAGAGGTCTGGGACATTTACAGCTGTACTTGAGAAATTAGGTGTTGTATATCAGACTGTTTGGTCTCCTTGGTGTGTGGGGTTAGGACTGGCTCTTGAATAAAACATGGAATCATTGGAACTAGAATGCTTAGCTTAACTTCTCCAGATCTCTGGATGAGACTTGAGCCAGTGTTTTATTAGTGATGCTTTAAAACTTGATCTGCAGCTATTGCCTCTAATTAAAGTGCTGGCAAAAAAACTTGTATAAGTGTACTAGGAGAACAGCTTAGGAAACTTACTCCATGCTTGACTTGCCTTCAGGGAGAGTAATTCAACAGTGATTATGGCAAGTTTTTCAAACAATCTATCTAGAAAAGAAAGGTCGAAGGTGTTAAGGGCAGCTAGGTGCCTGGCACCTCGTGGGCAATGAAGCAAATGCAAACTGGGTATACAGCTTCTACTTATCTCCTATAAGCTCTCCAGCTGATGGTACTGTGGTCTAACCAGCCTGCATTCTTCCCTTGCAACAACTGATTCCTACATTTGTGTAGGGAAAAGCTCTGGAGAATCAGTCCATACAATACTCCTGGTGTTTATGCAGAGTTGGTGTGTCGTGGTGAAGCTTGACTGTGAGCCCCTGCAGCTTCTGTAAATGTTAGCTCGTGGCCAGATGAGACTTCAGAGCATCCCACATTTCCTATCATGATAGAAAAAAAGAAGTGGTGAACACTTAAGTGATGGATTTGTCAGGTGTTTTCACTGTTACAGCTTCATCTTGCTCACTTCCCACACCAATTTCTACTCCAGCCAGCTCTGCTGAGTATTGCTGACTAACTCTTATATGGGTGACTCAGAAGAACTCGCTCTGGTTCAATATTTCACTATGTAATTATAGGGTACCAAAGTTGTTATTAATGTTGGTGCAATGCAAAGATATTATCTTCATTCTCCATATGTTCTGTCAGAACAAATGTTATTGCTACAAATGACACTTCTGTACCAAGTCATACAAATGTAGCTGCTTTCTCCTGCCACTGCTGTTCATTTTTACCTTCCAAATAACTGTTTATGCGTTAGAGGATGAAGCGAATCCATCTGTGTTTTGCAAGTAACAGGACCACGAATCTGGTAGAGGTCAGCTGTAGACATTATGTGGAACCATGGGAGTCAAGAAAAGCAGTTAAAACAGCAGCCACCGCACTGTCTTAATGATGACAGACATCAAATCTGACGTTTAGGCAAATGCTTGATCCAGACATTTTTGGAACGAGGTGCCAATGACTGTCAGAGACATCTTCAGAAAGGCAGAATGCTCCATCCAGCCCAATGCTGGGAATGTTTGATTACTTGCTGTAAATAGGAGTAAAAGGAGCGTTAAAGGAGGTAAGTGTAGTGCTGAAATGAGCAAAAAGGTGAGGCAGAACCACTGCTTTGACACTTGTGCTGGGTTGCAGGACTCTAAATTCGGCACCAACAAATTCCAGGTTTGTCCCTCCTCTAGACAGAGGCCTACTCACTTAGTAGAGCTACAACTAAAATCTTTTTTACCTCCTGAACGTCTTCATTCCTCACTGTCTCCACTGAGTTGAGTCAAGCATCTTATTCATCACCTACAGTCCATTCACGATCCAAATGTTGCATTTCATTTGGCTTTTGTCTTAGGGGGCTTACTGAGCCTATGATCAAACTTTCAGTTCTAACATCTTTGGTCTTTGCCTGTGAAGAGAGGTGGGCTAAATGGTTTTTAGCCCGCTGTTCCTTCACACAGTATGAGTAACATTCACAACTCCAACAGAGGACTGTGTCCCACCGGCCAACTCTAAAATTTTTATCCACAACTTGGTCATCTCCCCATAGCACTGAGAAACTGGAAAATGTTTGAGGTAAAAATGAGGATTTGGTGTCTCTCAGGTAGTCAAAATGCGATGCTTTACCCTCAGAGCATTTTGTGTATAGTCTACAGACTTTTTACGTTGCCGTGGTGGTTCTAGCAGTGCTGGCATTCACAGCCAGCTCCTTTCTGTGGGTGCAGACACAGGAAAGAACCGTCAGTGATAATCTGAAGTATCTGATGTAATCACAGCTATACTGGTACGCTATTCATTCCTTACTATGTCCTGTGAATACTTCCCTTATGATGTAGTATCGTCATTCTGTGGGATGCAGGCAGACCACCCATTCAAAAATCATCTGAATGTCAGCCAAGGCAGTGAAATTGAATTACTCATGAATGCCTGTCACCAGGCTTGCTTTCTGCTCACTTTATCCACTTTTCTTCCAAAAAAAAAAAAAAAGTAATCTCTTTGCCTTCTTCAGTGCTCTAACTTTTTGAGCAGCTGACTATCTTCCAGAGCAAATCAACAATGATAAGTGCAAAGTCAATTAATGCAGGCCACAGGTTACTTAATCATGTGGAATTTATCAGGTACATGTAGGTGTCTATTTTCAGTTGCCACTGTGCTTGTAGAGGCATTTCCAGACTGTCCTGATATGACAAAAATGAACTACTAAAAAAATCAGGCTGAAAAGGAAAAGTTGTTTCCAGAAAGTTTACTTAATAAAAGAAAAATACTGAACTGCATATATTACATGCAAGTCACATATAAAACAGATGTAGCAATTCACTCTCAATGCATCTCTTCTGAAATGCACTGGACACGTAATTTCATATTTCAATTTGTAGATGAATGGATTGATCATCAATAATATTTCTGTGACCCAAAAAAGGATATTTAATATTATTTTTTTTATTGTACGTTATAGTCTATATTAGTGTATTTTCCTGGTGTGCTGTAGCTCAGAGTGGCAGGCTGCTCAATATGGATTTTGGTCACTCACTGCAGTTTAATAAAAAAACTGCCTTCAGAATATGTATCTTGGTAAGGGTAAGCATAAAGGTGTTCCTATTCACCACGGCCCCTGCTGAATCAAGGTCTCCAGTTCTTACAAATTTAGTATCTTTGGCATACTGCAAGATTGGCATTATTCCTCAGCAGTTAAATATTACTGTGCAATAAAATAGGGAATTTGTTTCATCGTCTTCATCATTACAACCTCATAGTGTGTTATGGCTCCGCCCTTTTAAAACATGTTGACATTTTACATGGCAGATCTATACCTGTCTCTGAGTTACTCCCTGACAATTTACCTGCAATTATTTCTTTTTTTTTTTATTTCTTTGGGATTACAATTGTTGTAACAGTCTAGTTTACTCATTGCTTTAATTTCATGCTCATTGTTTAGGTATTGTTCAAAGCTAATAGCAGGATCACTGCTCTGTGGTAAATAGGACAAAACATATTAGATGTCTTAAGGAGTTTATAATTGAAAACAGATTGACAACTGCAGTTAATGCATTGCATTCCAAAGTAATCCTTCCTGGGTTTGCTTTTTCTGCTGGCCTCCAAATGTTTGACATACTGATTTCAATTTTAGAGCACTGGCTCTGTGGTTCATAACCGCTCACCAAACAACTTCTGCAACTCATGTTGCCAGACTTTGGTTATTGGTTGTTGATGTCAATATTTGTACCTGGGATTTACATTGCTACTTTCACAGGGATGAAAGAGATGTGGTAGATGGGCCACATAACAGCTTCCATTCCCTCCTTGGATATCCCGGGGGGGGGGATTTCACATCATACCCCTGCTGATTTATGATCTGCTGATAAGGGCAGCCCTGTCCCCCCCTGCCTCTCTGCATTGAATATGGTGGCCTGCAGTCTCACTGGCAGGAGATCACCCCACTCATCTCAAAGGCGGGAATAGAATCATAGAATCATCTAGGTTGGAAGAGACCCTTGGGATCATCAAGTCCAACCATCTACCCTACTCTACAAAGTCCTCCCCTACACCATATCCCTCAGCACCACATCTAATCGTCTCTTAAACACATCCAGGGATGGTGACTCAACCACCTCCCTGGGCAGCCTATCCAATGCCCGACCACTCTTTCTGGGAAGAATTGTTTCCTAATGTTCAGTCTAAACCTACCCTGTTGGAGCTTGAAGCCATTCCCTCTTGTTCTGTCATTAATTACCTGTGAGAAGAGACCAGCACCAACCTCTCTACAGTGTCCTTTCAAGTAGGTGTAGAGAGTGATGAGGTCTCCCTCAGCCTCCTCTTCCTCATACTAAACAGTCCCAGGAAGTTCCTTTTCCTGCTTCTGCAAACTGATCCGATTCCACCCATGGCTGCAAAACCTGCATTTGATGCAGTGAAAATAGTGGGAGGGTAATGCCAAGAGAGGAGAGACCAGCACCTGCAGTTACACAAGGTAAGGAATAATATTAAACCATACCACTAGGTCCCACTGATATTATTAAAATTATTTGTGGGTTTAAAGACAATTGCTCTGAGTTGTTCCTAAATCCTTGAATAGGAGACTAAGAAATGGAAGAAGAGTTAATAAGAAGTGACTAATGTAATTCATTATTTACTTACTTGTAATGGTGTTTTCCAGAATGCAATCTCAAGTCCAAGCTACAAGTAGACACAAAAAGGAAAGGTTGTGTAAAGTGTATGTATGTCCTTCCTTTTGGGGAGAGTTTATAGTATGAAATCTATATTTCGTATAGAATTTCATGCTGAACACCGAAGACTTTCATAATTTTGTAGAAAGCAATCTTTTCTTTTGCAGTTCTTGAAAGTTTTGCATCAGCAAGTGGTTCTGTTGCTGTTATAATCTAGACTCGTATCTAGATTTCATCTGCCTCAGAAACTTGCATCTCTTCAGATAAGTAGGTCTACCTTCAGGTCATCTAAGTACTCCCAAGGGATGAACAGTGCAGCCTCGCAAGCAGATTGAAGTCAGTGTTCCTGTTCATGATCATATTTCTTCATTGCTTTTTTTTGGATTTCTTTTTTTGCCTAATCTAACGACAAACAGCTCAGATAAAGACTGCATTGATTTAGGAGAGTTTCAAGGAGCCCTGCATGAAGTGAGATAGATATCCTAAAAAAGTACCATGTTCCTTTTATCTGCAAATCTTTCTAAAAGAGGGATGTTGGAAAGAGAGCTGCCTCAGAGAGAGTTCCTGTGAATACAGGAAAAAAGCAAAAAGCTGGCACACATAAAGAACTGGAAAGTGTAGCAAAGATTTAGGAATGTCGCTTGCCATATGTTCATGCCTAGTAAAGAAATGCAGTGAAGAGTTTCTGCCTTGTAAGCTATGGGGTTTTGTTAGGACAGATACCTTTACTGGCTTCTCTTCTGGTGCACATGTGTTTTCAACCATGTAGATTTTATTTAGAAAATGATTTATGAAGCCCATTGTCCCCACTGATTACTTGTCTCCTTCCTTAGCAGAAACAAATGCAGGTAACTATGGAGCCTACAATGATTATTTCACTGGAATATCATTAAAATTTCCACTCTGTCTGCAGATGGTGTCAGGTCTTGTGGCCAAGAAAAATAGCCTAATTTTTGCAGCAAGAGAATAGATCAAAAAGACTTCATTTTTTTTCCAAGTTCACAAGTACTACTTTAGATAATCTATAGCCACTTCTCCTATGTATTTTCAGTTTATGAAAGCATGCTATCCTCAGACTAGAAAAAACCCAGCAAACCTATCCTGTACATTCAATGCAATTCTTTCTGAGCCTAAAAAGATGTAAAGATTAGATATGTGTTATGAATTCCAGCCAGGAATCTGTCTTCGTCCTGTGCCCAAAATTCCCTGAAGAGCTGAAGATGTTCCTTCTGGGTAACGTTAGGCTCTCATTTGCCCTGAGAATATTTCTGATTGATCCTGATCCTCCCTGTAGCGTGCAACCAGGCAAAGCTCCAGGGCTGCCCTGATTGCCCCCTTCCCTACTGGTTTTTCCCATTCATTTTTCTGACGTGCTTTCTAGGTTCCCTCCCCCCAACCCTTTCCCCGTTCTATTTTTGCACATGTGTTTGTGTGTGGTGCCTACATAGCTTTCTTCCATTGTAAGCCTAATTAAATCTAATTGCATTGCCTGGGTAGCCTTCTACGCAGCTTTGACTGCAGCATCCCATTTGGTTTAACTCAAATGTTAACTAAATGTGCACATGTATTTCTGAGAGCACGTCAAATGAGACAGAGCCTAGGCTACATAAAGCAAACATGGTTCTAGTACATTCAGTTTAATAGGGGATAACAAGAAATAAAATGGAACGCCATAGCTGCTCTCTCCTTTGCTTGGAATTGTAAATGCAAGCAAATATTTAGCAATTTTGGTATTTTTGTTGGGTTTTTTAACATTCAGAGCCTCATGTAGGTTCCTGAAGAAAGAGGAGGGAGGTGGGGGTTAAGGGATTGCAAGTGCTGGAGAGAGGTGAGAGCTCAGTTAATGTTGCAGGACACGGAGTATGCTCCAGGAGAGCTGCATCCCTCACTGCATCATTTTACCCTTCAAAAGGGGAAAGGCTCCTGCTTATTCAGTGAATGGTGTTCACCATCTATTCGGGGCTTGGATGAAGCCCCGTTGGACTTATGAACTTACTAATATCTCAGTAGCTATGTTAATCTTTGAATTAAGTTTATTTTTTTGCCAAGGTGTAGTGAGTAGTTTAAACAGGTATGATGTTCTTGCTTGATGTTTGCCAGGACAAGATACAAAGTTTGCACTAGATATTCTGGCTCTGATAATGTTAACCCCCATGATCCAGCTGACAGGAGCAAGGAGTGGAGTAATCAATTTATATTCAGAGAGCTACAGTGCCCACCCTAGGGACTGGTCCACAAGGCGAGGGGTGGAATTTTAAGGAGTATAAACCAAGATTGGCATAATGTGAACCCCAGTAATCTGGCCTGCAGATTGTCCCCCTGGCAAGGGGAGGAGGTAGTAAATGCAGGCTGTGGTGATGTTAATTGCAATTACTTGTTTTGCAGAGGTGAGGGGAGAGTAAGTGCACTTGTGTTTTGCTGCCATGTTGTGACCAGCCAGGGACAAAGGGTGGAGTTTATAAAGAAACTATATTAAGACTGTATTCATGTTGATAGTAGAGTTTATAATGTATTTATAAGAACATGGGGGACCCTGAGAGGGATGGTGGTGTATGCCAGGGCAAAGATGTCCCCAGGGGGATTGTGCTGGAGCAGAGGAAGAGCAGCAAAGAAGTGTAGTAGGAAGAAAGTGTTAGGTATACAACCCCAACCTCTGAGCTACCCAACTCCTCACCAGAGGAACTGGGATGGATAGAGACTGACCCACTGTAAAAACGGGGGAAGCTGGGCAAGGAAGAAGGAGAGAGAAGTATTTTAAGTTGGGCAGGGGGAAGAAAAGATCTTATGTGTTTGCACTCCTTTTTCCCCTCAAATAAATTACCTGATTTCATGATCAGAAGTTGGTGTTAACTGGTAATAAATAGAATGAAATACGGATTCCCCAAGTTAAGGCTTTTGCCTGTGACCTCGCTGAAGGACAGGAATACTCAGGTGAAATGGAAGAACAAAGGGTCACAAGAAAACCTTTGAGTAGGAGGTCCTGGCTATTTAGAGGACATGGGTCTAAACTAAGGAACACATGAGAGGGCAAGGAAATCAATGCAAGGGTAGTTACTGGGCTTATTACTTTGCCCAGACCATGTATTTCTTATGTTCCTTGGCTAAACAGTCAAGAAAAGCAGTCTTGTGAGATTCACGTGACACTTCTCTGTATGTGCCTTTGTGCCTGTGCATATATGTTTGTTTACACCTATAACACGTCCAAGAAGTTAATTGTAAGCCAAACAAATTGCATCTCAATCTTGTGTTTGGGGCTGGAGTGTGTTCAGGTCACTACAGAGCAGGGACTTGGGAGATGATGCTGGTGCAATAGTTCCCTAACTGGTGGCCTTTTTGATGGTGTGACGCCTCAAAAAAACAATAGGCATCTTTAGCCTGGCTCTGGACTTTAACTTCCAGTTTAAGTTCCATCTTACAGTACTATTTGCTACTAGCTTAATTATTAATCTAATGTCACGAGTCTTTCATGTATGGAACTTGTTAAGAGATCATTATCAGGTCTCCTCACATGTTTATCTTGTGTGATGGAATGAAGGTAGGCTTTCCAGTCCTCAAGTCATCTATCTTATCCTTATACCTTCTTTCTTGACTTTTTTGAAACATGGATGCCAGCAGATAATCCACCGCCTTGCAACTGAGAAAGGGAAAAGTGAAGAGAGAATGATTTTTGAACCTTTTCATTTTTGCCATTGAATTTGTCTTTTCCTTTCAGACAGGAGTCTGGGAATTTGGATAATACTGGACTTTGGCTAGAAATATCCATGGTTCTTAAATTTGTCCATGTCTCTGTGTGATACAATGCAGATATGTTTTTCTAAGGATATTTTTAAAAGTGGGTAGGTTCTTCCTCCCAGAGCTGGGAGCCGTCTTAAAAGATCCTGGTCCTTCACAGAACTTGAGTTGAATGTTTTTGGGAAGGGCTAATCAAATCAGCTGCTTTTGGCATTGAACCTCAGTGCTTTGAATCAACCCTTCCCCCCACCAGGAATGTAGCCTCATCGTTCAGTAGCTACACAGGCAGCGTAAGCACTACTCCAAATGTGAAAGGAGCTGAAGTTAAATGCCTGAAGAAGCTACTGTGACTTTTCCCTTCAGGATACATCTCCATGGTGTGGCGCAGTGCTGTGTAAAGATATTCTTATTTCCATGTGGAGTGCCACTGAAGTCAGCAGTTCTGTACTCACAGACTGTTGGAAGCATCAGTCCTCGGCTTTGGTTGTTAAAACATAGAGAAACTTCACTGTAGGCTAGGCTGAAGAGAGATTGATGGTTTTGATATGTTCTCTACACGAGAAACACACTGAAGTAACTGCAGAGCATGAAAATATTACAGATGTATGTCAAATAATACATTTCTATTGCACAGCTTTAACACATTGTGTAGTGTGTATTTGGAAAAAACGGTATTGTGATTTAAGGCCTATCCCATTTAAGTTAAATTGCCGGGGGAAAGAAGAAAGGAATTGAGAATGCAGAATTAAAATTGGCTTTTCTGGAGCTTTTCTGAGCTGGAATATGTAGCAGCAATATGATACCTGGAGCAGAGAATTGCTATGATCTTCCTTGTTGAAGGAAAGGAGTTTCATCCAAAATATCTCTCATGAATGTCACAAAAGTCGCATTTACTATTCTGGTATATTGTCATGAATGTGCCTTAGATGCAAAAATTATATTTGATCTCTCTACTTTCTTTGCAGATTCACTGTAGTGGGAGTAGGATCAGGCTTTCATTAGATATTTTGTTCTGCTCTCCGTCTATCTGTCTGCACCTCCCTCTCTTGCGCTCTCTTTAATCTTTCTGAGCAATTTTCTCTCTTCCTGCAGGGGTGATTGAAATGATCCTTTGAAGCAACCAGCTTTGACATTTGGAAAAAAAAAAAATCAAAAATGAAAGAATGCTCTAATTAAGCAAAACATCAGTTAAAGCTCAAGCAAAAACATAAGATTCTGATCAGTTCTTTCATGTATGCTTGAAAACTGCACCATGTTAGCAGAGGGGCTCATTAGAGGGTGCTTACAGGAACTCCAGATTATCAAGCAGAGACACCCATGGGTGATATCTGAGACTGTCTGTAGGAAAATTAAATGTCAACCACCCTTCACATAACACATGTTGGAACCTACTGCCCAGGCAGTTCACTTTTGTTTACACTGGGGCTATGAAACACTGTTCCAGAGTGAAACGGTGCTCAAAAGGGTGTGAGCCCCATTCTTCACTGTTGGTTTCTCCAAGAACTGAGTCCTCTGGCTCCAGGCGTTTGCACATGTGCTTAATCATAATTTATCAATTATATGGCAAGATTAAGAAGGAGATCTTTTCAAGACCATGTCTTTTGTTCTCCCACAGTGGTGTCGCCATCGTAGGTGTACAGTAGGTTGAGGAAGTTCTGAAAGGACAAGCTTGCCCTTGTATCCCCATGTCTTCTGGCCACCTGATATCGAAGCTGAACTTGGATGTTGCGAGAGCTGAGGCCGGCACTTCTACGCACAAAATTTCACTGAATTTTTTTAGAGTTGGAAGGGACCATAGAGATCATCTAGTCCCACTCTCCTGCTGAAGCAGGGTTGCCCAGAACATGTCACTCAGGACTGCAGTCTGAGTGCCCACAGCTCGTTGTTTCAGCTGTAATGCCATCGTTGCTAAGACAGCGATTAGTTTTCTCGTGCAAATGAGGCACAGGATATGATGAGGAGATGTTCTGAGTTTACTGTCAGAGAGGCTCTGGCTGGGGAAGGTGTCGGGGGCCAGCGGGTTCAGCCCCACGGTGCCTCAACCAGCCAGTTCACAGAATCCACTTCATAACAGTAGTGAGACACAGCTTAAAAGTGAATAATTGTGGCATGCCCACACACCACCCCTTGAAAAGCTGTTTAAGTGGAATGATATAAATCGTCTGCATTGTTTTACTCGCTTTCCTTTTCTCTTTTGCTGAGTCGAGGAATAATTCCCTGCAGTGAGGTTGTGTGCTGCTGAGGTTTTTTTTCTCAGGCTTTCTCAATATAAGTAGTGTTGTCGGGCAAAAACGCTAGAGGAGCAAGGTGGGTGGAACTCACAAAAGCTCCGAGGTTTCAGCCTCTCAGGGTTTTGGGTGTGCCCGATTCCTGGCATGGATGGTTTTCATTTAGTCAGAGGCTTTTTTTTTTGCTCCAGGCCCATGGACAGTTAGATGCATCCTTAAAAGTACTACCACAAGCCCTCCCGTTGGAAAGCTGCACGCCCACAGAAGGCAAAATGGATGAAATGGGCACAGAGGCAGGAGGAAGGTGTCAGCACTTTGGCAGGACTGGGAGTTTATTGCTTGCACTCATAACCTGCTAGTGCAGGAGAAACAAATTTTAAGAACGGGTTGCACGTTAGGGTGGTACTGTGATGTGAAGACTTCTCCCTGCAAGAATCCACAGCCTTTATCTTGCAGTGGCCATTTGTCACCAAACGCTGTACTGGGGGACTGGGCACCTTCAGCCTGGCTGCTTCAGGTGGTTCTCTCCAGATCTTGCTGACCTTGCCTGGCTTAGAGCATGGATATAACACTCTCTTCCCCGTGGGCGCAGAAGGAGTCTACTCAGCTTAGAAAGACACCCAAGCGTTAAGAGGGCAGTCCAAGCGTGCCTGCTAATGGGTTCTTGTGTCTTGTTGTTCTTTCAAGGGCACCTTGCAGAAGTCTCACTGCTGGGTCTGAGCAAGAACCTCTTCCCTTGGGCAACCAGAACTGTTTATGGACAGGGGTGCTTTTCCGAGGACAACAGACTGGAGAATTCCTGACCACTCTGGTCAGTCTCAATTTCAATGTGAGACAACACATGCATATGTGGAACAGCTTCTACCTCCTTATCAGTGGCAGTTATCATTGTGGTGATCCCGAGGTCTTCAGTGTGTAGTTAAGAGTTGGGAAAGATGTGGCTGCCTGGATGGGAATTATTTCCTCATGCACAAGTACAGCATAGGTTAAAGAAAAAAACAAAAACTGCTTTTTGAAAAAAATGGACTCTGAAGTGCTAAAATCTTGAACTGTTGGCAAAACAGGGGAGAGCCTGTTCTTTACTCCTTCAGTCATCAGGCTTTTGTTGACAATTATTTTGGCGTGCATAACACACACACCCTGGGATTGACCACACATTTCTGCAACCTCTTGGAAAAAAATAAATGAGGATTGTGTTGGTGTTTGATTCTGCAGCTTTCTCTGGTGCCCAACAGAACAGAAAATAAGATCTAATAGAGTAAGTCTTATGTTCCTTTACTTTTTAATACGGAACACTTATCGGCAGTAGATGTGGTAATACCATTTTAAAGTTGACTCCTTTGATAGCTTCAATCAGATCTGACAAGGAGTCTGTTGCCAACAGATATTTGTTGGGGCTTCTTGGCTAAAGCATCTTCCCAATCTTTTGACAAATTCAGTGTCTCAACACTGTGAATCTCACACCCACCACCCCCAAAATACTGTCAGAGCAAGTGGCTTTCTTTAGAAATGTCCTCTTTCCAAGTTCCGCACCCTGAAAGTTCCTCTTCAGATTTACTAAGTCTAGCTTGTGGGAGGATCTGGTGACGTCTTTCTGTCTTCGTCTGCAGCGTATCAGTTGTTTCTGCCCTGCAGACTTGATGGCTGGTCCCTGATTGCCTGCCCCCCTCCAGCCTGCCCGTGTCTACTAATGAGACTGGAAAGCGAGCTTCTCGGTGCCGCTCCTGTGAGCAGGACCTTGTGCTGGGGCACCTGCGTCACTACCACGAGCAAAGCCCAGGAAGTCACATCGTTGTCACCAGATCGCCTGGCACAGCTCAGAGAGTAACAAATATTAATTGCCATCTTGCTGACTAACGGCTACCCGTGACAGACAGTATCTACTCCAGCTTGTTCTCGCTTCGTAGATTATCTCCCTGTAAGAGGAGAGTAGCTGGGTGAAGAGGCCTCTGGAGGAAGGAAGGGATGCTCCTTCCCTCAGGGAGCAATTGAATCTGCCCAAGGGAGAGACATCCAGATTGCAGGGTGGATCAGAGGAAGCAGCAGCAAGGCTTTTCAGCAAGGCAGCAATTTGCAGCACAGCGAGGAAGTAAGAGACCGCTGAGAGAAGCAGCGAACACGCTTTGAGCTCTGAGCTGATGCAAGAGAAATCTTCTTAGAGAACCGGGGAGACTCTGCAGACACTTGCAACCCACTCAAAAACTCCAAAATATAGCTTGAGAGCAATGGCCCACCTTTCTAGAATACAATGGGTAGGGGGAGATTTATTTATAAGGCTTTTAAACTACTCCTCTGTCTTACCTACTGTTGTACCTAGTCACTTGGCATCTTCTGATCTAAATAAGTCAACAAGTCAGGGCTTTTTGTCTAATAAAGACTGCCTTTTTCTAAATTTGAACACCTTCTAGGTTGTCTTTGAGGTGCTCCCTGTGAATGAAAAGGTCTTGACAGATTTGTATCAAAGCTTGGACTAGTCTGGGGTTCCATCTCACAATCTGGTGGTTTTCCTAAAAAAAGAGTTGGCAATCTGACCTGATTTGAACTGAATCATCACAGTAGTAAATGACACTTTGTTCTCACATTACCAGACTTGAGAGAAAATTCTGAGACTGAATCATCAGATCACCATGAAGATAAGGTGCTTTTCCATCCTCCGTGCCCAGTCCCTGTAGATCTGCTGTAAGGTGCATGGTTGGGCTGCCTCTGCCTGGGTGGAGGGACTTCAACTCTGCAGAGCAGTGGACACTAGTTCTCTCCGTCATCAGGGTACTGTACATCTCTAACACTGAGAAACTGCCTTCCCAAAATGTACCTTCAAGTTATGCAAGGATCTGGAATAGGTGATGCTTTCATCTGTTCTGGGGAGTAGAGGGCACTGGCAGGGGTCTGGACTAGTGGTCAGATGAAGTGTGTGAGGGAAAGAATACCACTGCTTTGTGTGACTTATTTTCTGCCCGTCTCTGCTCAGCTGTACAAAGCCCACTGACGGTGTCTTGCTCTGGGCTGAGGCTGCTGGAAGATGCTCTGAGGAGGAAAAAATAGCATTTCTTTTCTCAGACTTTGGCAGATCAAGAGCACCTCTGTTGTGCTGCCCCAGGTAGGCCAGGCAGATGCATTAGCCACATTGCTGCTCTCACACTTGCCTGCCAGACAGGAGTACATGTAAAACCTCTCCAAAGGTTGCTTCAGTAGCTCGGTTCTTCCTTCCCTTCTCCACAGCTCTGTATGGACTGAAGCTGCCCTGACCAAGGCAGAAGCACATCCTCCCCTGCTTCTTTAGGAGTCAGCAGAGCTACAAGATTTGCCTCTGGTGCTCCAGACCCTCCATCCCCCTCTCTGGGTTTAGACTTATCAGCAGCCTTAAGCTTTGGCAAAGGCAGAGGAAAATTTCCTGGGGAGAAGGAGAAAGCTCTTCTCTGCCCAGTATTCACAAACACGCTGGTGTCTATTAAGTCCATACTGTCCACGCGAAGAAGCACATGGAAAATAGGTACCTCCCACATAAAAAAAAAAAAAAAGCATCCTCAGTGCATAGCTGAACTTGAAAAATGTTATACAATATCACTCTGAAACTCTTCAGTGGGTTTGCAGCTGGTCTAACCAGTCTTTTGCATCATGGAATCTTCCCCTACCCATTATTCATTAAACAAAGGTATTTATTAGAGCAGAAACTGCAGCACGTGGCATAGATAACATCTCTAGCGCAGGGGGGAAAAAGCTCTAACCGTTCTTTAGAACACACCTTGCTCCTGTGCGAATGGCAGGTAATGCTCCTTCAGTGGCAGAGACAACGTATTCCTGAGGAGCACCCGGAGGATTTCCACTGTCGGAGCGGTGAGGAGCCAGCAAATGCCCTACTGCTGCTTCCACCCACCTCATCCACCTGTGACTGTTGCTCACAGTATGCTTTTCTACCTCGTTTCTCTGCATCTTTCCAGCTGCTCCTGAGGGGCAGCCTCTTAAATCCCTGCCTTTCAGTTTTTTCTTTTTTTTTTGTTTTGGTGGGCTCCTGAGTGTCTCTGATTTTTAAGGGGTCTACCCAAAGGTACAAACAAAAAAAGCCATCCTGCTGGCAAGTGGGCTTACATTTGGCGTGTGGGAGGCTGTAGAGCCACTTGGAAGGCTTTACAATTGCACAGCTAAAAGGAGATTGAAAGCCCCAGTTTGGCTGAAAGCAGTAAGCAGTATTACGCTCGGACCTCTGTATGTTTTGGCTGCCTGATAACGGCTGTATCAGAGCAAAGGCCTTCTCCAAAGGAGTTGAACTACGTCAGCAGTGTTTACCATTCCGGTGGCACACGAGCCTTTCTTCCAGTTATTTCATAGGTTGTTTGTCTTTCTGTATCGGTGAGCGTTTTTCTCTTTTAAATTTTCTTAAAGGGTCTCTCTTCAAGGTACGGACAAGAAAAACTCCTCAATGAGTGTGCTTTGCTCCACGATCAAGGATATTTCTCTTCCACAGAACTGTTCTTTGGAAATGTCGTGATGTTTTGACCAGGGAGCTGAGTTGCTGATGATAGAAAAGCTGTTTCTGGAGCAGGAGTGCTACACACCTACGTATGGACCCGACCACACAGATACGCCGCTTGACCTTTAGAAAATATAAAACTTGCAGACTTTGCATCTTGACCGAGTAGCAAACCATCTACTGACATTCTATTTTACACCACTCCCAAAATCTTCAGCTACTCCCTAAAAGAGGTAATGCTCATGAACAGCTGGAATTTTTCCTGCCCCCAAATTACCCTATCCCCACCCAAAGTGAGCTGTACAAAGGTGTCTGTAGTGATGCCTCGCTGCCTTAGGTAGCGCAGATTAAACTTGAGAAACTCCTAACCCACTGTGGTGGGTTGACCCCGCCTGGACACCAGGTGTCCACCAAGCTGCTCCATCAATCCCCCTCCTCAGCAGAACAGGGTGGGAAGATACAACAGAAGGGTAGTGCCTCAAGATAAGGACAGAGAGCGACCACTCACTAATTACCATCACGGGCAAAACAGGCTTGACTTGGCAAAAAATTACTTTATTACCAATCAAATCAGAGTAGGATAATACTGAGGGAAATAATGAGAATTGTGAGAGAAGAATTAAGAGGAGAACGACAAATAAAATCTTAAAAGCATCTTCTTCCCCCCACCCATCCCTTCTTCCCTGGTTTAACTTCTCTCCCGAATTCTCTACCTCCTCCCCTCCAGTGGAATAGGGGCATGGGGAATAGGGGTTGTGGTCAGTCCATCACATGCCTCTGCTGCTCCCTCCTCCTCAGGGGAAGGACTCCTCACTTCTTCCCCCTCCCTACTGTGCAGTCCCTGCCATGGGAGACAGTTCTCCATGAACTTATCCAACACGAGTCTTTTTACACGGGCTGCAGTTCTTTATGAGCTGCTCCAACACGCGTCCCTTCCATGGGGTGCAGTCCTTCAGGAACAGACTGCTCTGCCTGTTCCTGACCCATGGGGCCATAAGCCCAGCCAGGAGCCTGCTCCAGCATGGGCTTCCCATGGGGTCACAGCCTCCTTTAGCATGAGGTCCTCCATGGGCTGCAGGTGGCTATCTCTTCCACCGTTAACCTCCATGGTCTGGAGGGGGACAGCCTGCCTCACCATGGTCTTCACCACAGGCTGCAGGGAATCTCTGCTCCATTGCCTGGAAGCCCTCCTCCCCCTCCTTCTTCACCAACCTTGGTGTCTGCAGAGTTTTACTCTCACATATTCTCACTCCTCTCTTCTGGCTGCCGTTGCACAGGGGTTTTTTTACCCTTTCTTAAATACGTTGTCAGTGAGGTGCTACCACTGGCACTGAGGGGCTCAGCCTTGGCCAGCAGTGGGTCTGTCTTGGAGCCAGCTGGAATTGGGTCTATTGGATATGGGGGAAGCTTCTAGCAGCTTCTCACAGAAGCCACCTCTGCAGCCCCCTCGCTACCAAAACCTTGCCATGCAAACCTGACGCACCAACAAATGTGTACGACTTGAGTTAATTTGTGTTTGGATACGTTAAGAGAGATCAAACCTATTTTTTTTTTATTTGGAAACAGCAGTGGCTGTGCAAAGACAAATAGGATATTCAGTTGGAATCTTACAGAAATTTCACATCTCCTTCTGGTAATGTTTTTGTAAGAACCGTTAGAACAGTGGGTATAAGGGAGTAAATATGTATGAATTATCATTTTATTACTTTTAGTCTCATATCAGATTTATAATGTTATTTATTAAAGTCATTTTGGTATATGGATTTTAAAGAAGATATTACTATTCCCCACAGCATTACCAGTGTGCTGCTATAAATATTTAAAATCTGTTACATAGGACTACTGTGAGTTTGATCTTCGGGGTATTAAAAACAGTACTTAAAAAAGAAAACAGACTCTCTTAAGGAAGAGCCTCAGCAGTGTAATAAACAAATTGTTTAAAAAACACATCAGAAAATATAAAGTGAACAATATTAAAATGAAAATATTTTTGTAAGAACTTGAAATCACTGTAAGTGATACACGTGGGTTCTTTAGCCAAACATTTTTCCTTACAGCCTCTGTGTCATTTCAGACTTGCTTCTGAATGTCTCATTGTTCTGGGAAATTTAGTCACGATAATTATGTACCATCTCTTCCTTGACAAAGACCTTTAGTGCTTAACAAACTTTTAATGATGATATGAGGTGTAAGAATCCCTTTTGCAATCAGGGAAGTGCAGCCGGTGCTGGCATGGAGTGTGGCAACGGCTTGGTAGCAAGGTGAAGGCACTGCATGCATCGTGGCCAGGGAAGGAGTAGCTGAATTGGATCCGGTGGTGAAATAAACAGCGGTCCCGATTTATTCATAACCTAAAATCCTAGAAAGGGTGGGCAGGGGAGTCCCATAACCTAATTCTCTGGCCCAGAGCAGGTTGCTGATTCAGAAGGGCAAGAGCACGACAGCGAGAAACCAGCTGTGTCGTTCCCTGCAGTACCTACAGCAAAGCAGTGCAGCAACAGCTTTTATCTCCTGCAACTCTTTTCAAGATTCAAAATACTGTCTTTTTTCTTTGGGTTGTTTTGTTTTGAGGAAGCCATCAGACACCCTGCATGGCCAGGAGAGTCCCAAATACCTGCAAGAGGCAGGGGCAGCCTGGACCTCTGTGGAGCACAAGGGCGGTTTGAGAAGCGGAGGGACTGCTGCGGTGTCTGCAGCCCACTTGGACAGTAAACCAAGGGAGAGCGAGCCTCTCGCAGCCCCTGCCCAGCAGGGGTGGGAATAGGGTGAGAAGGCAGCAACAGCTTCTTTGATAGATTCCTTTTTGCTGGCGATTCTCATGGGCTGGGGATGGAGCACTCCCGGGGTTCTTGTCGCCGCTGTGCAGCTCCCCCGTGTCCAACAGGAAGGTCACTGGGAAAAAGCCCGTTTCTTTGCCCGGTTCACAGCGAAGGATTCACACCAGATTGAATAGTTCCAAAGACAAGACAGAGACGGGTCCTCCCTCAAGCAGCCAAAGCCACAGATGTAGTTTTGCTCCTACAGAAGCGATGGGAGACCTACCGGCAAATTCAACAGTCGAATCAAAGCAGGAAGATGGGTCCCTGGCAGCCTGGAGAAGCGTTTTCCATCCTGGGGTGCACTGTATATTCTCTGGGCAGCCTCCCTGATTTGAATCAAAAGTTTCAGTCTGGATTTGAGACTCTTTTCCTAATGAAAGTTTAATTTGAAAATTACCCAATCCTGATTAGTTTACAAGATAAGATAAAAGCAGGAGGAAGGATAGTCTCTCTCTCTCCCTTCTGTGGTTCACAACCTTCTCATATCTGGGATGGTGGGTTTGGGACAGCGGGCTCCTGCCAGACATGACCTGAGTGTGTGTTTAAGCCAGGCTAAGTGTAAAAAGAGCAGAGATCCCAACCAGCATCTCTGCAGAGTCCTGCAGTGCTGCTACTGGTAATTGAGCTCAGGGCTGACGTTGCACTGAACTGCATCACCAAAGATTCTGAAATGTCAGCTGAACTGCAATTCCTCTTCCTTCGCTGCCGATTGCCAAGTTGAAATCTCTGGTTTATACCATATCTCCTCCAGTGTCGGCCAGAACAACTCCACAATAAAAAAATGGTTCTAGTGTTCAAACCTGTTTGTCTATGCTGAATCCTTGGTGGCAGCCATCTACTGCTGTACTTACAGGTAACTGACCAGAGCACTTGGACATACCTTGGGGTTGAAAAGTTCCTGGACCACTGAGAAGCAATAGGAGACAGAAGACAGGGTAAGATACATATCAGTGGTATATCACTAATTTGCTACATGCCCTTCAGCAGCTCATACCTGCTTTTACATCTATTCTGGTGTGAGTACAATTGCATGCGTTTTGGCATTTTATCTGTTGCAGCTGTTTTGCAAAATAACTATCAGTGCCTCAACTGGATGCTTTGAGAGAGCTAATTAATTAATGTTAGTGAAGCATTTGGTATTCTTGGATAAAAGACACTACAGAAAAACAAATTATTACCCCTTAGGTTGTAAATCAGATTCCACTCCCTCCGTTCCTAAACACTGGATTTATCTAAGGCTGATACCAAAACCCAACAAGCTCATTAAAGAAAAGGTAAGATACAGCTGCCTGAGGGCACCCTTAATCCGAGAAGTTCTTTCCTTTTCAGCCAAAATAGATATCTACAGTGAACAATTTCACTAGCCAAGAAACAATAAAGAAAAGGCTTCCCATGCTAAGTTAAATAGACGGTAATTACTTTGTGACTAGAGAAGGAATGTGGGAAGAAGGCTGAGACAAGCATCCCACTTCTGAGCCGCTTAAGCTAGAAGGAAGCCAAAGTCCTGTAGCTCCATTAAGAATCAGAAGTTAGAGGTCTTCATCACAACTGTCTCATAGCTGAGAAAGTTATTTAATCCTCTGCTTGAGCCTTGGTTGCCTAGGTAGGTTTCCTTTCCCGCTGCCTGCAACTGCACCTTTGTGCCACGAGCCCTATTTAAAATTTTGTGATCGTGGTTCATCTTCATTTCCCCTGAGCTTCCCATCCTCAGCTCTTCTGACAGCACTCCCTGGGGTAACTTGAGGAGATGCAACAGCAGGGACGTCGTAAAACGAGCGTGCACACAGACCCCCGGTAACCGCCTGCAACGGAGTAAATCTGGCCTTGTGTTAATTTTGAGCAGCTGGTGAAAACTGAGCTTTCTCTGTGCTCTTACTTCATTGTTTAGGAAAAAAAAAAGAAAAAAAAAAAAAAAGACTGGTTGGCGAGGTATTGTTCTTGCAGATGGAGGGAAATTTCTGCCTTCAGTAATATCTGTGGAATGAAGTTGCCGGGAGTGGGCATGCTACGGCTTAACTGAGGACACTCTGGCAGTCCTGCTCTTCGACAACGTGAGCTGGTAGTTTTCCACAGCCTCTACCCGGTATCAGGACATCAACGTTTTTTCCATTAACTCATCCTTTCTGCAGCTCTGTGGTTTCCTGTGCTTGTTCTAGTGCGAATTTCCTTCCATCCACAACTTCGCCGTGCAGCTTTCACTTCAGGAGGCGAGAGCTTTGCCCTTGTTTTGCTCATTGTGAACTGCTTAGAGCACCAAAAAAAGAAAAAAAAAAAGTGCTAACAGCTAACGCCCCACATTTCCCAAAGCCCTACATATTCTTCCTGCTGCCACAGCTGAGATATCAGAAAAACGTGCCACCTCAGCATACTAGGCACCAGGAAATAAATGTTTGCTTAAAATTAACTTTACCAATCTCCTGTCTCTTCGGCAGCCTAACAATATGAGCCCCGGAGTCTCCAATAAGACATGGATGATGCTGTTTCTTGCAGAGCTGTCTCGGAGCTTGGCAGCCTGGCTCAGGGTGGCTTATACAAATGCTCTCTCCTCAGCCTGTGCTGCTGCCACTCGGGCTGCTCCGGTGATCGGCATCGTTGGCAGAGGCGGCCCTGGTCCTTCCACTCAGGAGAGCCACCAAGCTGGTGAGGGGTCTGGAAAACAAGTCCTACGAGGAGAGGCTGAGGGAACTGGGCATGTTTAGTTTGGAGAAGAGGAGGCTGAGGGGGAAACCTCATTGCCCTCTACAACTACCTGAAAGGAGGTTGTAAAGAGGTGCGTGCTGGCCTCTTCTCCCAAGGGAATAATGACAGGAGCAGAGGAAATGGTCTGAAGTTGGGGCAGGGGAGGTTTAGATTAGATATTAGGAAGAATAACTTTCCTGAGAGGGTGGTCAGGCCCTGGAACAGCCTGCCCAGGGAGGTGGTGGAGTCACCATCCCTGGAGGTATTTAAGAAACATGCAGACATGGCTCTTCAGGGCATGCTCTAGTGCCCAAGATTATTGCATTGTGGGTGGGTGTGATGTGGTGGGGTGTTGTGTGTGTTATTTTTTTTGGTGTGGGGTTTGGTTGGTGTGTGGTGTGTGGTTTTTGTGGTGGGTTTTTTTTTTCTTTTTTAATGTGGTTGGACTCGATGATCTCAGAGGTCCCTTCCAACCACAGAGATTCTGTGATTCTGTAAAATATTCCAGTTGATTTTTGCCATCTAATCCAGTCTCCTAAGTGACATCACCCGCAGGAGGGAAGAGGAGCTCAGAAGCCTGGTGCTCTCACTCAAAAGCTGCTGCTGCCTCTACGTGCGTCTCAGGCTCTTTGTGTGTGATGCTGCTGCTCCCTTTGGTCACCTGGTGCAGGAAAACAAAGTGAGATGGGACTCAGATGAAGTCCTGTCAGTAGGATAGCCACCAAGACCTGGTTCCTCCTGCGAGGCACGTTTACCTTGCTGCTTAGTACAGACCCTCTGCTAGGCAAGATCCCTCAGGTAGAAGAACCTCCTGCTCTGGCTGTACAAACTTCTGCCTCCCTCAACGGCTGACCAAGGGTGTCCTTGTACGTGCAAGGCATCAGTTTGAGCTTTTGCAGGGTGATCGTGCCCTGCCAGCTCTGGCACGTGGCCTTCCAGCACAGCCATCTTTGCGAGGAGGTGAAGGGCAGTGGCTCCACGCACCTCCTGTCCCGCTGGAAGCACGTTTTCCAACAGGAACCTAAAACTGGCTCTGGGAAGGGAGGAACTGAAACACAGAGAATGGGGCTCAGCCACGTGTTGATTTGGTTTCTGCTGCTTTCTGGTACATGCTTTGGTTGGCTACGTCTAGTTTCGTGCAGGTACTAAAGAGGGCTTGCTTTCTCTTTGCGTCCTTTAAGACAGGCATAAAATTAACAATTGGTTCCTACGTACAGATAACTCTATACCAGAAGAAGTGCAAGTATCCAGATTAGACCTCAGGAGGAAGCTGTTGCCAGTGACGTGGGGTCTTATTCTGAAGGAACTGGACGCATTTGGCTCTCAGCAAAGGATTTGCTCCTATTCTGACTGATGTTACTCCCTCTGGCACTAAGATTAATTTGAATCCTTTGGTATTTTTTCCTGTTGTGAAAACCAAGCACAGCTAAATATTTCTCACACCGAGATACCGTATCGGGGTGGTATTTCGCCTACCCGGAGTAATCATAAATTAACACTGCAAAATGAAGCTGTGGTCCCATAAGAGGTTCCTAACAGAAGGGGGTTTGTGCCCAGGCTAGTTTTGGTGGAAATCAGCTGGGCTGTGAAGGGCTACAAAGAAGTTGCTCATTTGCCTGTAGCTATGACCCTGGTACTCATCATTACAATCAGTTGTTAAGTACCCATTCTCTCATTTTTATGCTTGCTAGGGAGTATGTAGTTTTTAAAGCAAAGCTTTTGGAAAACTTCCAGAGAGAATGCGACCTGTAGGTTTTGGCTTTGTTAAGTAAATAAATGAATGCGTTTGAGGCTTCTGATGACAAATTCAGATACCATTTCCTACCAAAAAAGCATTGCTTAATAGTGATTCTGTAACACTTATGGATCAAAGACCCAACTCAGGTTCCTTTGCATATTAATTAATTACATTTTAATCATTTGGGTTAGATTTTCTAAAATCAAGACAACTTAAAAGAAAACAGACAGTGATGAAAATGTCTCTTCCAAGGGCTTTATTTTGTCCTAGAGACCTACTGTTTGAAAAAAATGCCAGATCTGGAGAAGAAACTGCTCCCTGGTCCTCAGATCAACTCTTCTTTGCGTTCAGGGACAAGGGCAAACAGGGACATTCCTTTCGTTCCTCCACTGAAGGTTTTGAAGGGCAAAGTTGTCTTCCCCAGATTTCTGGGTCAGTTAAGCTGATGAGAAATCACGGCTTTCTTCTATGCAGAGGTATAGTTTTATAGGTTACACGGCTCTCGAACTACTTAGTCATGAACTTGGTTGTTTCACCATTTAGTCACAGAAGACACCATGAATTCTGCATGTACAAATATTCAATGACAACTCGTGTACTGCTGTTGTTGTCCTTGCAATCAGAAAATAGGCAACGGTGTACTTTATTAATTGCTTTTAAAGTAGAACAATTTGCCTGGAACACTACAAAGGAAGACTCCTTTTGTATAATCCTTAGTTCTCTTCTGCTGGGTTCCTTCACCTAGTGTTACCACGCAAGATCATTAGAGCCTGAACACAAACTGGATCAAATCAATGCAGAAAGTCACTGATGTCCAGCTTCCGCTGAAACGGGAAGAAAGCGAAGCGTGAGCAGCACCCTCCTGAGATCAGAAGACCATGTATTTTGGAGCCGTGACATGATGTTGTGGCATTAACACCCCAACACCGCCATCGTTTGAGTCCGCTTCTTGGCGCTGCCATTCCCTCAGCTGAAGCAGGTAGGACACCAAAGCAGCGTGCCTGGCAGGTACCCCAACCGAGCTACGGTCAGATGTGGCTGAAGCACCGGGTTGGAATTGATTTGTATAAAACTTCCTTCGGTTTAAATCCCCGCAGGGTGGACTTTAAATCCCACAACTCAGATCAAAATTACCGACCACAGACCAGGGGAAAAACGCCGGTTTTGACTGAACACGCAGCCACAGAGCAAACTTCAGTCAGCCAGCGTCACGCTGCTCCTGCACGGGATTTCATAGAATCATAGAATGGTTAGAGTTGGAAAGGACCTTAAAGATCATTGAGTTCCAACCCCCCCTGCCATGGGCAGGGACACCTCCCACCAGACCAGGCTGCTCAAAGCCCCATCTAGCCTGGCCTTGAACACCTCCAGGGATGGGGCATTCATGCTCCAGCCAAACCCTTGCCAGGGATCCCCGCACACCTGAGACCCTGCTCAAGGCTGGATGCTTCCCAGGGGGCTTCCAGCTCCGCTGGCACCGGAGGGCCTGGGAGCGGCATGGCTTCTCCTTTGAGAAATGAACCCCTTTGCTTGATGCCTGTGGATGGGCTCCTTTATAGTCCTGCCTCCCTCCAGCTCCTGCCTCCATCTGCACCTTTCCTGTAGGAACTGGAGGTCTGAGTCGCTGCCCGGGCGCTGCTCCCTCTTCTTCCCCTCCACCAGCTGCAGCTCGCTG
>JAHREE010000286.1:1455867-1512454 GCA_033628505.1 Tringa tobata
GTGAGGGTGGTGGAGCACTGGAACAGGTTGCCCAGGGAGGTGGTTGAGGCCCCTTCCCTGGAGATATTCAAGGTGAGGCTCGACGAGGCCCTGGGCAACCTGGTCTAGTTGGGGGTGTCCCTGCTGACTGCAGGGAGGTTGGACTAGATGACCTTTGGAGGTCCCTTTCGGCCTGGACAACACTATGACTATGACTTGGAAAACCTTTGTAATGACATTAGAATGAACTGCCTACCTATTTTTTTATTATTTTTTTTTCCCTTTCCCCTCCCATTGTTCAATGCAAGTGGCAATTACTTCTGCTTTAAGGACGCATGACTGTAGAATACAACTGGTGAAAAGACAGAATTGTCTTTTTTTCTTTTTTTTTTCTTTTTTTTTTTTTTTTCCCAGCTGCAGTCATAGTCATTCTGGAAATCAGGACTTAGGATGTTTCATGTCCCTTTTGCCCAATCCCTGCCACCCAACCAAAATTTTCCTTTGGAGCTAGGGCTTTTTGAGCATCTCATGTAAAACTCCAGTACAGGTCCTGCATATGGCTCTAAACTGGTGCTGATGCTGGCACTGGTTATCTCACTGTGGCTACCAGTAGCCCTACCTCTGCTCTAAAAATAGAGGAATGCCAGTGGCTTTTGCTCTGGTGTATGCCTGAAAGGTGCTGAGCAGAAGCTTGGTGGTTTGACTAGAGATGTCCACATCAATGTTGGTGAGTGTTAGAGCGTGTCCAGCAAAGTCTACAGATTTGTGACAAGAGACAGATAAAGTTGTCAAAGGGGTCATGACCTCATCGTTCCTTTTTTCCATGTAGACTTTAAATTCTTGCTGCGTTGGAAGTCGCTTTTGGCTCCGCTCTGCTGTCAGATGCCTCTCTCCTCCTCTCCTGTTGCTTCTTCCAAAGGTTGCTTGTCGCTGGCCATGCCAGGACCGATGGATTGGCTGAGAAGGCTGTGATTTGTTTCTGGTCATTGAGCCTCAGTCACCTGGGATCCTTCAGCCTCTTGATCTCTCCGTAGAGGGTTGCTGCTGTTCTTAATAGGAAGCTACTGTTTTTTGGATGTTTTTCACATAGGCTTCAGAAGGAGCTGCCTTAAGTGTGGTCTGGCACCTCTGCAGAGAGAGGCTGAGCACTGGACTCCGAGAGGGGCTGGAGTGAGGATGGCTGTGGGCAGGATGGCTGTGGGCAGGACTTCCCCGCCGTGCGGGAATTGCTTATAAATAGGAAGACAAATGGTCCCCTTTTTGGTTTTCCACCTCCTGCGGTTCCTGGGGATGAGGAAGGAGGCCAATGAGGCACATTGGCGTTTTAGTCTAAAGCGAAGGCAGCTGAAGGGGAATGCCTCATATCCACTGTTTTTGAGAAATCGTGCCAGACTGCTGGGCAAAAAATCCTGCCTGGATTCACTCAATTTTCAAATATAGTGGTAAACCAGTTGACAGTCCCTGACCAGGAGATTGCAGAAAGTGACTGTTGTGGTTTTGGCCAGACTGACCAATCGGAACGACAGATGGTCCCTCCCTCCCCCCTCTAAAAAAGAGAGGAGAGGAAGAGATAAAGAGATTTATTAGTTTAGAAACAAAACTAAACTACTTTAATGAAAATATTAATAAGTAATGAAATAATACATAATAAGAAGAATTTTTTTTAAAAAAGGGGAAAAAAGTATACAGAATATACAAAACCGTATCAATCTCCCAGGATGATGATCGCGTCACCAGCAGGCACTGGGAAAAGTCCCAGCCTGGACTCGGTGACGGACAGGAGCTGGATTCCAGCTCTGGAGTCAGGAAAGCATGGGTTGGGATCAAAGGCAGACGAACAGACAGGGTCCTCCTCGAACGTCAGCCATTGGAGAAAGAGAGATGACCCTTTGATCCCTCAGCTTTTATACTGAGTGTGGAACACCCTGTTGGTCAGGTTTGGGTCACCTGTCCTGTCCACTCTTCCCTACGGGTGGGACCCCTCTACGCTTTTCCGCTTCCAACCCTCCAGCGGGGCAAATAATGAAGGTACCTGACCTTGGTTGTTACAGCAATAAATGTAAGCAAGAGCCTCTCTGCTCACCATTCCTTGGTATGGTCTTATCACTGTGAGAGTGAACAGTTTCTGAACAACGTGCTGTTAATTTCAGGGTTTAGTTAATTAGAAGAGGCCTACCTAAAAAGTAGAATTACTGAACAGAAAATTGGTTCTGTTTTACCTCAAATCAGGACAGTGACTGAGCCAGCAAAGGAGACCCAGGGGGTGCTCGAGTGAAATTCTTCCAAAATGCCCTCATTTACACTCCTTGCATCCTTTCCCAGTAAAACCCTTCAATGCTGCTTCAAAAATTAATGTGTTTGAGTGCTCTAATGGAAGCAAAGGAGAGACCTTTCTGTTTCGTCCTGAAAAAGCCCGTGGAAAGTTCAAAGGGAACCTCCAGTTGCTGTGTTCACCCATCCTAGAACTCTTCTCCCTGAGTAACCTGAAGCTTTAATGTTTTACTGACATTGTTGAGGGATGTTGACTTTAAGTGAGCAACCTATAAAACCCGAATGGTTTCACTACCACGTCAAACATGAATTTAGCTTAAAATGATGCCTGTTATGAATAGGATTTTCTAGTCTTTTCCTGCTGAAATTGTTGAATGTTTTTCTGTAATTTTCATTAAAGCAGAGCCAGGGCAGTGCGGAAAGATTTAAAGGGCTTTTTTTTTTTTTTTGGCCTGTTTTGTTAAGTGGTCGTAATCCCTTGAAAAACGTGTTGCTGTTCTACCTCCACGATTAAATTCCCAGCGTGCAGCTGCACTCCCAGGCTTTGCTTACGAGATGCTCCCACTCAGCTGAAGATGAATTCGACTCTTGGGGCGCTGCGAAATCCGGTTCCCAAGGTGCTCTCTGTGAACTGGAGCGTCACCACCCACACCTGTGCGAGCACACTCGCAGCAATCTGTGCACCACTTCTCCGTGCCATCAGTTAGTCCCTACGTTTCAGGTTCGGTCTACGGGAAATGAAGAATGGGAGAGCTTTTTAAATACAAATTATTGGGGTTTCGGGTATGGAGAGAGGTTTTGAGTAGGAGTTTTGGGTGTGGAGAAAGTCATCCTCTGAGATAAGAGGGGAAACCTTTTGGTGCTTTTACACTTGGTTGATACTGTAATGAGCCCCTTAAATTTTCATTTTTGTTTTTGGTACCTTCTAGCTTTTTCTTTGTCTCCATGGAGTAAAATTTGACACATTTAATGCAGAGCTTTTTACGACTTTTTCATCCTACTTACAGGAGTAACACCAAAGATTTTCAGGAGAAATTATCCCCTTTAGGTTTCTATCTTCATAAGTTGATGACCTCGGAGACATAAAAGCAGATTAAGTGTCACTGTTGCAGCAGAAAAGAAATTCAGCAATACATGCAACAGAAACAGACTGTCAGCAAAAAAAAAAATCAGCTATGAGAAGTCAGCATTAAAAATAATCATATTATTTGTTGGAGGTACAATGGTGCCCCAGGGAAAGTCAACACGGGCTTTCCTATCCTTTCCTGTAGCCAGAATTAATCAGAATTCATCCTTTAGTTATAATTTGAATTTATAGTATGAGTTTTAATTCCATTAAAGTGAAATATTTTTTTAAAGGAGAAAGACCAGGGAAGTAAAGCCTGGAAGACGTACTGCCATCTTTTTATCTCTGGAAAAAAAAAAAAGAGAGGAAAAAAAATATTTAGACCTGCAAATATTTCACAAGTCCAAAAGAAGAGTGAACCAAAGTGCTTTGGATGCCAGCAATAAATAGGCTGAACCCCGTGGCCTTGCTTGTTGAGACCCGTTGTAGACCAGCCCGTTAAATGGCTGGGGAGGGGAAGGCCAAAAGCACAAAAGGACACTTGCTTCGTAGACTGAAATAAGACTTAGCTAGCCCAAAGGAAAATCTACATGTATGTAACTGGAGGAATAAAGCCAAGAGTACAGATGGTATGTTTTATATCAAAGTCTTTTCACTTCATTCTTCCTATGCACTTTTTTTTTTCCCCCACACTTAACGGTTGATTGAGCTGAGCTTGCAAAGCTCTGAAAGTAGTGAGCAAGCCTTTGCAATTTCTAGCCATCAGTATTCTTCCTGGCGGTTGCAGCCCCAAATTAGAATCTTCCAAGAGAGACAGGGCTGGAAGAGTGCTGCTGTGGGCTTTCACACAACAGCCCCTGATCACGTCAGCCCTCTATGGCTGATTGTAGTTTAATTGCAATCGCCATTTCCAGCCAGTGTGTAGATTCTTGGCTTGCACCTTTGTAGACTGCGGTCACTGAAATGATAGAGCTTATTTGCCAGCCACTCGTGGCTGAATTGAAAGCCACGTGCAGTAATACCTGAAATTAGAGCCTGTGTGACACGTTTCTCTGGCCGTGGCTGGCTGAGCAGTGGGTGTAGGTGGGCAACTGTGGCAGCTCCGCTGGAACACTGATGGACTGCAGCTCTTGTTGTCGGTCCTGAGGAGGAACTGGCAGTCCCTTTGCTGAGTACATTCGTGCTGTACGAAAAATTAATTTCACCCACACTCGCAAATAAGTTAAAATGCAGTCACTTGGAAAAGGAGGGCGGTCGTATCAATGTGTTAGTTATAATCCACCTGTGATGCATGATCTTGTGTTTTACCCTGTATTTATGAGTACTCACTAGTATCGGACAAATGACCTAGAATTTTAGATTTGAGCAAATTCCAAAATAGCTGTTGAATTTTCAAGTGGCATCACCAGCCGTGTGGCTCCTTTTCATCTTCTGCCTCACACACGCAGACTATACCTGGAAATCGCACTGCCCTGCACCTCTGAGCAGTTTGACCTGAATCTGGATTTGTGACAGCTTTGGGTTCCAAAAACCTCTGGAGTTGTGGTTTTTTCCATGCTGGTCAGGAGGTCTCTAAAACCACAATGTGACGGTCATGTCTGCAGAAGTATTTTGGGTCCTTCACAGTGGTTCCCTTCAGATAGTGGGATAAGTAGTATGTGCCTGAGAGAACTCTAAAGCAGTTCTGAAATTCTGCCTCTGGGAAATGCCTGGTTTATGGTATGGTATCAATACTTGATAACAAAAGGCCGTGTGAATTCTTGATTTGCTTTACCTGCCAAAATAACGTAGTGATTGCTCAGCTGGTGCGAGGAATACGCTTAATCAGTCTCTTGTAACGTCTGTACAGCAGCATCATGGGTTGGTTTTTTCCAGACATTCTCTTTTTCCCTTTCCTCGGAACCTATAAATAGTTTAAGGCATACAGGATATTAGATGAAAGCAAGATAAATGTAATTCGCAAGTTAAAAAAACAGTAATTTAGACTTCATGCATGCGTTGATGGAGTAGCTGAGCTTTGATCATCAAAGTTAGGTCGATTGAAATAAAAAAGGCAATGGAGTTTTATTCTAAAATAACCCCTTCAAATCCTGAAGAATAGCACTGGGATGTTGGTTTATTGTCCCAGCTAATCAAATTATCACAGGTTATAGGCAAAATGGATGATTTTGTTGTGGTTTTGGGTTTTTTTAAATCTGCTAGCATGGAAATGTCAAAGCAGGATGTCCAAGCAAAACGCTATTTTCATACCCGTAAGCATCTAATCTTTTGAGAACCAAATGGCTATTATTACACTTTCAGTCCATAATCTCTGTCTTAAAATTCGCAGGATTTCTCACATACTTTAAATTAAAAGATTAGTAATCTTCTTCAGTTTGCCTTTTAAGCAGGGAGGGGGAGAAAGCTGAAATTCATGACCAGACCTATTATTTTAAGTAGGTACTTCGATAGTATCCACTTCCAGCTGAGATTGGTTGGTCAGAGCTTTTTGGAAGACCTCAGCGTCCTGTCCACTCTATTAGGAGCTTCTGCCAAAACTGCTATAAACCCAGCTATACCGAGAAAGCTCTACTCTGACAGAGCTGCCTTCGCTTGGAGCAGTTCTGTGTACGCTGGTATAAGGTCTAGCTGTGTCCACAGGGGGTTTTTGTTGGTGTGGGGTGCCCCCTGTCCAACGTGCTGTGCTCACACCTTGGGGTTTCGCGACGCATCCCTCGCTTCCAATTTGTCCATGTGTCATCTCCCAGATGCCCGCGGTGTCACTGAGAAGGTTGCTTTCCCTGCCTTGCCCCCGGGGACTCAAAATATCAGTTCCTGGCTCTGGAGCCTACAAGCTCTCCAGAGTTTCTCCCGTTCCGCGGGCTGGTGGCCGCGTCTGCGCTGCCGAACGCGTCGCAGTCAAAATGCACCGGCTTCGCACGACGCTGTTATTTAAACTAGCACCTCTGATTTTGACTAAAATAAGTGGTAACGGAATGAAGCTCGCAGCCACAGAGCAGACAAAAGGTGGGAGTAGAAGGGGATTATTTAGTTCTCTCAAACACAGGAATGATTAACCTTAAAATTTATTTTTTTTTAAAAAACATGCAGTTATTACATCCTTGCGAAGCGGGTGTGAAATGCCGCAAAGCAAAAGCAAGAGCAGCTTGTACCCGGGATACACTGAGTCAAAAAGGGGATCTATATATTTTTAGTTTGATTTAGCAGTGTGTTAGAGCTGCCACTAATGACTATGCAAAGTGCAAGCCGTGAGGAACCATACTGAGAATGTAGATGCAGATGTGTGAATCCTGCTGTGTGTGTATGTGTGTATATATTTTTTTCCTGATAGTGTTTTATATTTATTAACCAGTTGGTTTTTTGTTTGTTTTTTTTTTTAAATCGTTAAATTATGAAGTTGTTTGTATTGTAAATCACATAAATCCTCTGCTGCACCAAAGATACCCACCCTGGCATTGTTTACTGTGTTAATAGTCATCTCAGAGAGACACTTCAAGACCAGCTGAGGACAGGCAGTGATATTACGACCATCGTTTGAAGCCCTACAGAAAGAATTTCCAGTGTTTCTAAATGATGCATTTAAGACTTTTCTGGGCCTTATAGGACAGCTGCTCTCCAAAGGTCATCACCGCAGATCTTCCAGCGTATTTGAAACCTTTTGCTGTCAGGTCTTTAGTGGTGGAACCCAGAACAGCTTGCACTGCGTGTTCTCATGGAAACTCTCTTACCCTCTTTAGTGACGGGTGTGAGTCTTTGTGTTGGTGTCAATGAGTCGCTCCCTGTAAAGGAAACAAAACAGAAAAGGGCAAGAAGAAATGTTTATTTCTATCAGTGATGAGAGGGAACAGAGCTTGTTTCATTTCTGCATGTGTTATTGTGCAAGTCATTAGTGTACTCTCGAGAAACAATTCCGAACAGCAATATGTGCAATACTACTTTTTGTGCATCTTTTGTTGCAGAGCTGCCTTTTTTTGCAAGGGGCTGACTTTTTTCCGACCAAATTGTATCGCCCGTCAAGAATTTTCATGTGACTCTTGGAAACCTGCTGCGGCCTTCCCTACCTGCTATTCAGTCCTGGTTTCTTCTCCTTTTAGCAGGTAAGCACATGTTTCTGCAACATTATTTGCAGCTGGAAAATATTTCCAATTTCAGACACCTGGAGAGCTCATTCCCTCGGATTGACTAGGGTTAACATCTCTCTTCCAAGATTTCCCACAGATCCCACTTTATTTTCTGTCACCGAGAAATATCTGAAGGGCAATGCGGTACTTTGGGATTTTTGACATCAGCTCATGTCAGTCTGCATCCCTCTAGCTTTAGCGCAGCTTAAAAAAAGGGTATGCATGAACTTTCAGCTGTGAATCTATTTACAGCTGAATCAGGGTTGTGAGCAAGCAATATAGAAAATGGCTTGAATTTCTGCTCTCTGAGAGGAGCCTCTAAATAACTTCATGTCCTTGGGGGGAAGTAGGGAGCCAGAGTGGGCCATGCAGAAGCTGGGGTGTTACCCACCACCGCGAGGGTTCAGATACTGTTCACCAAGATCATAGTGACACAACCGTGGCTGGAACGGATTAAGCCACCCCGGCTGACTGTGCGCTGAAGCGGATGAGGAATTCTCAAATGACCTATATATGATTGATGTATATGTGGGTGCGGCAAGAAGCGGCACCAAACAGCTGAGGGGTAGTAATATCTTCCACAGCTGCAGCTGTTTCTGCAGAGGAGAAGCCCTCTTGGAGCCCCTTAATATTCCCTGCTAGAGTTGGATCCACGTTTGAGATCCAAGGTTTCTAGGAAAGAGGAGATCTTACAGGTTTCTTGACATCACTTTCAATAAAAGCTAGTCATTAATGGAGAGTGTGTCTGGGGGTGTGCGTGCATCTGTGTGAAAGGAAAGTAAATGTGCTTATTCTGTCTTTCATGTTGTTCTGTTTTTCTTTTAACATTATCATCGCATGTAGTAGCTCCTATTTTTTGAAAGCAACTTAGAAGTTTTCTCAGAAAACAATTGCCAGTTTCCTCCTCCAAAGGAATTTGCTTTCTGAACATATTAAGAGACTTATTTTCTCTTAAAGAGGTTTTTTGCTTTATCACTGAGCTGCGGAATCTAACCTCTGCTGTGGCTTCAACTTTTTTCTCTGTGTTTTTTTAGCAGAGAGGTCTTTTCTAAAGGATTTGTTCTTGAAAATTTCTGTTTTGATTTACTTGGCAGTAATGCCAATTTCTTCCCAATTTGTACCAAGTGGTAAATGATGGGAATGCCTGTTCCATGTTACTTCATTGCAGCAGTGGCTGGATTTTGCTACGGTGGTTACTTGGTTTTATCTCGGGCTGCAGGGATAAATGGTCCTCTATAATCTGCAGCTCCCACCAGGGCCTTGCAGCGTAATGCAGTGCAAGGCTGTGACCTACAGCAGAATTTCACTTGGTCTTTAATCTGGGCACAGATTTTTAAAAGGGAAAGAAATGATTTTCACCAGCATTGCACTTTTTTCCCCCAAGGATTTCCAGGGTGTTGTTAGCTACTGCCTCTCTGGAGTCCCTGAGAAGTGAGTTAGTGCTATCAGTAGCAGAGAGGGGATATTGAACAACAGGCACTTGATAGTCCTAGGTCATGAAGAGCACGGGTATGGGCATCACTTTTCTCCTTGTAAGCAATTCCTCTGGAAAAGTTGAGGGGAGAATCTGCGTATAACTCAGTCAGGTAATTTCTCTGCCCACATTATTTCAAGCATACCCAGAAAATTTCTGCTCCTGAACGTCACAACCTTCTCTAAACCAAATACCCACGTCTGCTGTTAACTAAGTTAGCAGTCTACTAGCTAATCCATTGCCAAACATGGGTTCTGTCAACTCCAAACGCAGCTGCTAGGAGGATTCAGCCATTGCCAGCAGAACTAAAAGCTGCTCTCAAGCTTCCCTGAAGTATTTTGAAAAGTTCACTTTGTTTTGTTTGTTGTTTAACTTTTTATTCTTGGTACTGTAAATAACTGCCCCGCAGAGTAAACAGAGACACATGTGCATGCCTTCTGTTTCTAGCAGAGCCTTTGCAAGTTATCCCACTGTAAACTCTTCATAGATGACTGTGTGATCTGTAACTTTACTATGATGGACAGTCAGGTCAGAGTTCCCACCACCAGAGGAGGCATTATTAGACATTACGTATTGAGCAACTTACCACCACCACCACGGAGTGTTTGCTGATGAGAAATACCAATGCCTTATGAAAAAAAACCACTGCCTGCGTGCCAGAATCCAGCATTTTATAACCACTTGGGGTTTTTTTTTCATTGCAAAAGCTGTAACTTCTCACTTGCTGGCAATATAATAGACTATAAGTGATGCTTACAGTTTTAAGTGTGGCATTGTATTCAAATTTTATATTGCAACAGTGTGCGTATTTTAACAGTTACTTTTGTTATTTGCTTTTCGTTGTGGTATGATATAATTTAAAGGTCTTAGGAGTCTGGTGCTACTGTAACAGGGACCACAGAAAACACGTATGGAAGGTTGCAGGCCCCTGTTAGTTTACATCTGCAGGCCATGGCCTTTGCGAAGGGTTGTACATAGGTTTTACTTTCTGGGACGTGGAGAGTATTATTCCATGGAAATGTCACAGGTTTTCAAATCCAGTGCACCTACAGAAGCCTTGGCATGGCAGGGGGCAACTCAGAAACAGCAAAGTAATGTCTTTGCTGTGCTCACACAGAGACAGAAGTCAGTAGGAGAGTGCTGAGATAATAAAGGAGGTTAGCAATGTTTTCTATGTCAGAGCTGATAAGCACTCAATCTTTTAATAATTAGTATTATGAGAATTTCCTGGCAAAATTGTAATGCTTTGTTCTTTTTTCTCCTCCTTTTTTCTCCTCCTCCAATACAAAGAGGAGAACCTGACAGTATTTTTATTTACTAATCCTCCTTGCCCACTGCTGGAGTGGGTGTAGCTCTCAGCTCAACTCTTCCTTAAAATTCCAGCTAGCCAGAAGACACTTTTAATGAGCAAATCCAATTGGCCCTTCTGTTGAAGCTGTCCCACAAAGGCTGCAAACTTTGCCCTTTTCTCTCAGTCCCTCAATGCCTTTGGTCAGCAGCAGACTCACCTAGAAATACTCTTAATTTAATATCGCCCTACTTGAAATACCAACAGAGCTTGTAAGCCAAAGAAAGCCACGTCCCAAAGTTCTCTTCATCTAGGGTCAGAACATGTACTTGATTCATTACTTGGATGCCAGTTTATTTACACTTCTATCACGATCAACCAGGCAGTAAGATGACATTCATCTCATCTAATTATAGGTATTTACATCTTGGAATACCATATCTGAACTACTCACATTATGTTCTCTTTATAGTTGGAGAGGTGGAGAGAACAGGCACAACCCCTGCATGACTTTCCTGACCAGATTTTAATACCCTTTATAGGATGCGATGAAGTGCACCCTGGATGTGCCCAGTTTTCTCCAGCAACCACGGAATGAGGTCTGGATTTTCCTATATAACTCTTATTTGTGAGACACACAAATCCCACTCCCTATGTCCATTACCTCATTTCCTAGTAGCTAGTGCTAGATGAGCTTAAAAAATGGAAAGTCCAAGCTAGAGTGACTGAACTTCATGCACCTTCCAGTTCTGACCTCCCAGGTCACTATACTGCTGTCACTGCAGTCACGAGTGTCTCCTCTCTCTTTACAGCAATTACAGAGAATTTAATCAAAAGGAAGGAATTACTTCAAATGTTATTCCAAGTTTTCTTCCTGTTACTTATTTACCATCTTGGTAAAATACAGACAGTAGCAAAGGGTAGATAAAAGCATAAATATTCTATCTATTGATCTGCCTATCTATGTAAAATAACTATCAACTGTATAACAGCTGAAGTCTTACATTTATTACATTTAATTTTCCTGTAAGTAAAGGAAGGTGAAAATAATATTTTTCATTCCTCTTTTTTTTTCCCCAACTCCACACAAATGCAACCCAAACAACTTTCACAGAGCTGAGCAAAGGAGGACAGGTCACCTCACTCAGGTTTGAATTATCTTCCAGAAGTTAAATAATGAGAATTACCAAAATAAGGTCTTAAAAATCCTATACCTGGCACAAAAAAATCATAATGTGGGCTTGAAAAATGATTATTTTTTATTTATTTAGAACTTGTGTTCTACTTAAGAACTGAAATGGGACTGTTTCAGCTGATGTTGAAGACTAGATAGCATTTCTTGATAAAGTAGTAAGAAAAGTACATAGATAAATGCAAGTGGGTACTGATAGCATGTTCATTAAACCTCTTAATTAGAACTTAACAAAGTATCTAATAATTTTGGATGCCTTTGGTTTTGGCCCTTTTATAGGGAAATTGTTACACAGTATTAAGGAATTCAGTCTTTAAAAATTAAGACTCCTATACTTTTTTTTTTAACACTACTAGGTACCAATAATAGAGTTGAAAAGCCTTTTGCCTTTAAAAAAAAAAAATGCTTCAAAACATTTGAACCAAGAAGATTTTCTTTTGAAAACATGGGTGGGAAGCAATGCACTACAGTAAATGAACAGTGAAAATTTCTATTTAATTCCAGCAGAGTAAGTTTAGATGTGTTTACGTTTCATCTGATACGCTACATTCTTGTACTAAACAAACCAAAGAAACCCAAATGGAGTCAATGAACCAAAAACCTGGATTCAAAAAGCCATTTATCTTTATGCCAGTATATGTCAAAAGTTCAATTCTGGGTACTCTCCTTCCTCAGAGTGCTCAAATCTGGATCCAAAACTTTGTGTTGGAGCTAATCTCCAAAACAAATGGCTAATAAAACTAACATAATGACACACATATATATACATGCACATATTTTCTTTTTAACATGCAACATAGTAGCTGAGGGCAAGGGTTGGTTTAGTTCTATGTATAAAGTGATTCAGCTGCTTCTTTCCCTGTCCTCCTCCCTTTTCCCAGTCTGGCCAAATCTTTTTGCTGGCTCCTACTGCTGCATAGCCAAATATTGCAGGAAGGGAGATGGTGCACTTTTTTTTAAGCAAAAAGTACAAATTTTGTTTTACTTTTTTCCCTGTGTTCATTAGTCAAATTAGACAGCTTAAAAATTGATGCAAGCAAATGGCATCCAAAGTGCCCTTGTGCATTTTGTAATTGCACCCAGCTGTGATTACAATCCCACAGAATATATTTTTACATTTTCTTTTCTTTCGGTACACTTCACTGGTGATTCACTCCCTAGAAGGGATTTTACCCATTTTAGGAGAGAGAGAATTCACTGGTTTCATGACCTTTTATTTCTGCAACAGAAATGGGTGAACTCACTTGGAATAAATACGAACCAAGCCAAAACATTACACAGGACAAAATTAATTCCGAATCTGACCTTTCTGAGTCTTACAGGAAGGAAAAGGAAGAAAACAAAACAAAACAAAAAAAAAAGGCTACTTCCCTCTATCTTTTGACCAGTGCCCTACAATTTGCAAGCACCAAAATGTCACAGCAGAGAGGAAGGCTTTATTGATATGTGTCCTGGTGAAAAGCAGATGAACAGCCAAACTCACAGTGCTACAGCTGCTTTTTGGGTCTGTGCCTGGAGTGGGGTTAGGGGGGCCCCTGGGGCCACCTGGACATGCCCGTGTTGTCCCTGCATGGGGGTTCTTCACCCGATGTGCGAGAGCCAATCTACACACTGAATCAGGGTATTTGTTTTTATTTCAGTTTTGCAGGATCGGATGCCGGGCATTTAACAACAGCCAGCACACCTCACGTTTCAAACCACCCAGTATCTATAACAATAAAATACAGCCCATTGGTTAATAATGATTCATTTACCTCTCCTAACTATACATATGCATCTACCCTCATGTTTAAAACATTGAGGGAGGTTACCTGATTAGCGTGCTCATAATTCAGAAAGGGGTGTGTGTTTTAGCGTTACAATTGCTTAAGGTTAGTTCGGGATACACTCTGGGCTTGACTGTGGTCCAGAAGTTACATTTTTTGCTATCTTATGTCTAAGTCAGCAACTGCAAAAGAACACTTAAGGCAAATTATTTCATTTCACATCCTATTCAAGGTTAGGTACCTTCTGTGATGTCTCAACCGTGTCCCAACTGGCACTTCTCGATAAACTTTTAACTTTGTTCATTAGGCATCACCCAGATGGTTTGAAGCCACCGGTACACCTTGCTGCCCTGACCCACCCTACTGCCACGGCTCGTGGTGGCTGTGGCTCAAAAGAGCAGAAAAGAGAAAAATGGCAAATGTAAAAACGTGATGCGGTTTTGCCCCTCCTTCGATGCCAGGCTGCGGAGAACAGAGCAAAAGTGTGAGGCAAGGAGGGTTTATTTGCTTGCCTGGGACACCAGAGCGTCCTGTGGGAAGCATCTCCAACCAGGGAGACCCATGAGGACCTGGCTTTGGCTTGTTGTCCCCCTGTAAACAGGGGGTGACACGCCACAGCTCCTGGGGGCTGCCTGAGGGAGCAGGGGACCAGGCCCTGCCTGCCGTCTTTGCCCTGCTGCCCCTTTCATGTCATCTGGAAAACCAAAAGACCAACTTCTTTACATTATATAAAAAAAAAAAAAGCCCAAATGTGACAGAACAGCAGCCGATTCATGAACGTTTGCGGAGGTTAAGCTGTTTCCGTGGCGGGGGCCCAGCAGGCCGTCCTGGCTGCCATATTGTCTGGCCTCCCCCGGGGCCAGGCCCGGCAGGGGGCGCGGCGGCGGCGGGAACTCCCCGGCCGCCGGTGTCGGGGCGAGGGGCGGGCCGGGGCAGGGCCCGCCGGGGCGATCGATCGCCTCTGGCGAGCAGCAACGAAGCCGCTTCCTTGGCAGCGTCTCCTCGGGTCGGGCGGTGGTAAGGGCGCGTCCCGCCCGATGGAGGCCGTAACGAGTCGTGAGGGGCTCTGTCAAAAAGTATAAAATCCGGTTAAAAGCAACATGCTTGGGAGCACACCTTCACAGATGTTATGCTGCTATTTTTATTGTTTGGGGTTTTTTTTCTGTTTTATATAGCTGTTTTTACAGGGCTTGCTCCCCATGTGCCCAGTGGGCGAGGGCACTCAGCAGCAGCATCTGCGTGACTGAGGGGACACACAGGCCCGTCTGCCATCCCTGGTGTCCTCCTCGCGTCAGGTCTTCGTCCCCTCAGGTCTCATCAGGCTGAAACCTGGCATGTAGTTTGGATGGTCTTGAAATTGAAAAAAAAAGTAAAACCAAAGGTGCAGGCTGACACAGATGGGTTACTCAGTTTTTAAGAGTCCGGGTGAGCGAAGGCTGCAGTTTCTCTGTGAGGCCGGGCTTTGTCCATCCTCCTGTGATCCTCCCCTCAGCGATCACCTTGTCTCACTGTGAGAATGTCGACTTGGTGAGGTTTGGCACCAACGTATTTATAAACACCAAAGTATCTTAAAGGACTGGAGACGGAGATTTGAGCGTGGAACTGACCACGGTCCAGGCTTTCCTGCTCATGAGAGGTTTTCCAATTTATTTTTTCCAATGATGTTCCCAAAATCAAGTATGCTCTGCAAGAAGCGGTTCAACCAAGTGCTGGCCGTCCACCCGGGACTACATGGTCTATGGCTTTCTGTATGAAGGAGCTGTTCATCCTAGAAACATCGCCCAGGGCTTTCGGTACCAAGATTGCAGTGGTCCAGCAGAGCATCTGGGAGCTTTGCTTGAGAGAAGTCCTTCAACTTTCCTGCTTCAGAGTGGGGGGAGCTCAGTCTGTGTGGGCTTTCCGACTGCTGGCCCTAGAGCAGCGAGCCTGAAAGACCCTGGATGGCTCACGGTTCCAGGTGAAGCCTAGAAGATTTGTCATCCCAGCAGTTTTCTGAGGGGAAGAAAAGAAAAGGGAAAAAAAAAGGAGTTTTAAAGGAATTTTAGTTTTCTGTACATTTAGAGAACTTGAACTGTTTCGCAATGAAAAGTTAATATAGCCTGAGTTTGGAGAAGAGATTACTTTAAATGACTAAAGGAGGCCTAGTGAACAAGAAAGCTGGAGCAACAGGACTCATCAGGAAAGAGAGACAGGGAAGATAACTACAAAGCTGTTGAAGATGCACAAACTTCTGAATGACACCTGTGTTCTTCAACCACATCCCTCAGTAGCTTGAGGAGGCTGATTTTTATGCCGACTTTAGGGAGGGAGGAGTACTTTGACTTTGCTACCTTGTGGAAGGGAAAAATGTTTTCTGGAAGGAAAATGCCTCGATAATGCCTCGTTAATGAGGCATTCCTTCTGGGTGGTAACTCAAACAGCGATGTCATGTTGATGTCTGACTGGAGACTGAGCCTGGCTAATGAGCTGGAGTGAGAGTGAAAGGAGTTTTTCCAAACCTTGTTGTGGTGTCTAAAAAATCCCAGCACTCTGCCCTTTCAGATAAGTTATTTCCCAGAGCGTCCTGAGAAAACACTGATGTGATACCTACTGGGAGGTCATAGCACTGGACCTGGTGACCTAGTGAAATGAAGATTTAAAGGTACAAGTGTAAAATAATTTGTGTGATAAAGGCCTTTTTTACCCTTGCTGTTTCCACTGCCTGGTATCGCAGTATGCAGGGACTGTGTCAGCATGTGTGTTTGAAAAGATGGCAAAAGGTCTCCTTTTTTAAGTTCCTAATCAAATCTCCACCATACTGAATGCTACAGAGTCTGACTACACAGCTAGTGGTTGCAGTTTTGGATTATCTTTAAATCTCCCTGGTGATTTTTCCATTCAGAAAAATATCCTTGTGATGCCAAGGGAGAAGGATAAATTTTCTGAAAGAATCCATCTGTATCGAAGGCCAAGCTTTTGTGACTTTTACAGGACTACAAAATTTGTTCCAGAGACCTATGGTACTGTTCGAGTAACAGCTGCAGAGTACCAGCAGAGTCAAAGATCCCCCAAATTTGCAGTGCTGTCTCTTGCATTGCTCAGTACTGAAGTGACCTCCCTGACTTATGCACAGGAGGTGGCAGTAATCTCAAGGCATGGTTCATGTTTCCAGCCATGCTCACATTCTCATGGACAGAGAGTATCACTCAAGCGATACCCTGGCTTTGAGATATCACTCATAACTAACAGCTGGCCACCAGTGAAGTTTATTAGAAACTCAGTTAGTTACCGAAGTGGGTTCTTTATCTTGGTGACCTTCCAAGGCAATCACAGCCTTCTTGGAAGACCTTGAATCAGAAATGTTTGGATATAAGAAAAATAGCGCTGCGCAGCACACAGTTCTGATCTCCCTGGATTCACAGATTTGGAAGGCGCTGTACCATATATAACTGTAGAAGACAGCACTGAGATACTGTAGCTGCTGCATCAAGGTCATGGTGTTCTGGGATCCAATCAAAATTATGCAAGATAGGCAATTTAGGAAAGAATTCACATAGAGCTCAGGAAGGAAAAAAAGTCACGAGCATTATGAGCTCAGTTACTTTGTAAGATTAATTTTCCGCTCTCTCACGATCTTGTAATAAGAGCACAAAGTTTGGTTTGCTTATTGATCAGACCTCTCGAGACCTCACTTTCTAAATCACAGTTATAGGTTTGACTTCCATTTAACAGCAAAGTTGTGGGCTTGCCTTGGAGTACAGGCTGGTTGCAATGGGCAGTGAATTCGGTGCGTGGGCAACAGTGGAACCAGGAACTGGCACGTCTGACGCTCGGAAACCCACCTCCTTCCCTGGAGGTGATATGAATAGAAAAGGTGGTAAAGCCGCAGGTCCTGGGATCCAGGGCATTGATTTTGCCTCCTCCAACATAACCATCATGCTTCTTCAGGTCACTGCGGTGTCTTTAATTCCCAGAAACCTATAAAGAGATAATGAGGAATGATACTGCAAGCTTGGGGAATTGCCATTTGATGGAAAGCTCGATATTTTGGATGGGGGTTTAACAGGCCTGTTCCTATTCTAATTCTCTCCTAAATCCCATGTCCTGAAGGACAAGGATAGCAGATTTAGCTATCTAGTGTATTTTAAGAAGTGCTTATATTGTTATGCTCTGTAAACCTAAAATTGCTGCCGGCAGCGGGGACGGGGTTTAATGCATGCTTTGAGCATAGGTTTCCTTACGGGTATTGCTAGATTCATGACCTGTGTTAGATTAGGCTGGTGACTGGGGACTTCTCCTGAGCTCTGGGCTCTGTTTTGCTAGCTAGAGTACAGACACCGAGTGAAAAGGGGAAAGAAGAACTCACAGTCCAACCAGGCGAGACAAAGACTCGATTCCCTTACAGCCAGCCAAGAGTGGTTTGCAAACACTGCGTGAGTACCAGCATTTTGGTCTCCTTTTTCTTTTTCCTTTCCTTTATATTTCAAAAGTTTTCCTGAGGAATCATTACCTGACCAAGAACGATAAAAAAGAAAGAGGAAGCATAAGAGCAAAGAGTGATGGAGAAGCAGAAAGGGAGCAAGGTGGGGAGACTGAGAGGCTCAAACAGTCAGGGAACAGATTAAAAAAATGTCATCCAGCAGAAAACCGTGGAAAGAAACTGGACATGGATGGTTGCTGCTGTCCAGGTGGTCCTTTGCTCAGATGCAGGTCTCTCTCTCTGCTGACAGAAGTCTCCTAGGCACATTCACGCTGCTCTGCCTCACACCGCGTGGAACTGGTCCAGGAAACTGGCCCTGACCCTCCGCAGGTTGCGGTGATTACGAGTGTCCTTGTTTGGTGCAAGCCAGTGTTGTATCTCCAGGGGAGGCAGTGGGACGGCAGCAGCCGTGGCTGCCTGAGGGTTGGATCTGGAGCTATGGAGGATGGACTGTGCAGAAATGGCGAGGGGGGGCAGAGCATCCCTTTCCAGCAGTAGTCAAAGGACTCTTCGTAGGGGTCACCCTCTGCTTGCTTAGGAAGGAGGTACTGTCCTGAGCAATTCTTCTTTTTCACAGCGTAAAAGACAAAGAAACCCCACTTGTGAGACCTACATGCCGTTGAAGGGGCAGAAAGCCCATCTCTGTCTAAAGAGAGGCAACTGTGGTCATGTGGGCAGTTATGGTCACAGGATGCAGAAGCGCAGGACTACTCAGAAGGTGTTTCAGACGTTGGGGAGATGACCCAGTAGGCCCAGACGCCATCCTATAAATCAGAGCTTGGCTGTGGTGAGAGCAGAAATAAAGCAAAGGACTAGCAAAACCAAGGCTGTCCTGTGACCAGTCTCAATAAAGGACAGGCAGGAGCTGTCCTTGAGAGTGCCTTTATCTCCAGAGGTTGCAAAGAGTCAGCGGGATGGAGGGGGAAGGGTGTAAATAGTGCCTGTTTGGTTTCATACTTTCTTTATTCTCTTTATTCTTCGTTTTCTGATGATAAAGGAACTTTATGTGGATAGAGTAGCAAAGGAATTGATGAGTCATAAGGTTTGCAACTTCATTTCCCCCTCTGCTCCTTTTATTTTTTTCCTGATAGTGGTATCTCCTTCTCCCCTTCTGCCTCGCCCCTCCTCTGCTGGCGCAGCAGGACGTGCTGTGCCTTTAAGAAGTGTGGTTTTTCAGAAGACTAATTCCTGAGCTTTGGCATGTGTTGAGGCATGCCCTAAGTTTTGCCGTGTGGTGTATGAAAAACTAAGTGCATTGGTCTAAGGAGGTTTTTAACTCCTTTCTGCCATAGATACACTTCACCTCTTTGTTCTTCGCTTGCAGAGCATACAGCATTTCCGTGGGGATCTCTGCTCTCCTCTCCGAAAGAGGAGGGGAGAGCAAGGGATTTTATTTTTTTTCGATTAAAATTTCTATTTGTTGAGTTGTTTTTTACATGTCAAAGCTCTGGTGAATGAAGCTGACATAGCAAATTCTCTTGCTGATTATATCCTTCCACTGACACCAATATTGCTGCAGTGTTAACCTGTCATTGCAGCAGCAGAACGGTGTAGCCGAAGATACGTTGACCTGTAGCAGTCACAGCATTGGCAGCTTGATTATGAACTTCATATATATTGTGATTTTTTTAATGTTCCCATTCATCAACGTTACTTCTTGCTTCCTTTCCACTCTCATAACAGTCAAAAAGAAACTTGTAAGGCGGCGATATGATTGTAAAAATTAACATAGCATTACGCAAAGAAAGTTTAGGGTTTATTTTTCTTTTTAGCAAATCTCATTCATTTGAAACCAAATGTATGCTTGGGTAGGTCTACCTGGATTTTTTTTTTAAGGTTTGCTAGGGGCAGCAATGCGGTCTTTAAACCACAGCTCCCAGAAGGAAGGCCGCAGGCGTTACAGGCATACCGGGAGGGAACTACGGAGTTACCCTTGGTGATCATTTTAAAAGCCATGTCGCTACGAGGTCCTATGCTCACGTTGTCTTGTGATAACAGCATGAAACCTCTTGAGCTGTCAGCCCTGTATTTACGTACCTGCCCGTTGGTTTTAGGCCTCAAGATAGCGAGCAAGTCCAGGTGAGCAGAATTCCCCTACGTCTCCCAACGCCATGGCAGTTCCGGGACTTACCGTGCAGTCACCCGCAGGACGTGGGCCCCACAGATGAAAGAACGGTTTCTAGTAGAGACAGGCCTGTTTTTACGAGGAGAGATGTTGGAGGGGAAGGGAGGGAACAGGAGCTAGGGCTGGATGTGCCTTCCGCGCTGAGGTGGGTGTGTGGCTTTGATTAAATCACTTAACCTTTGAGCTGCAGGTTTCTTGTGAGTGAAGTAGTGGTATTAGCAGCGTGTACGGCATGCTGGGATTAAATGAATTAGCGTGACAGTACTTTACAGCCTTGGCTGTGTAAATGTGCTGAGTGCAGTTGTTCTATTTAAGAAGCTTGTAGTGCTCGTTATTGAGCCTACGGGAGGCCCCCCCCCACCAATCCCCTCTTCTCCCCTCCCTCCCAATTAGTCCGGTCGGTGCTCTTATCCCTCTCCATGACCAATAGCGAGCAATCTCTGCTGCTTAGCCTCTCGATCTGGAAGCAGTGCTGTATTGCGACAACTCTCTTCACCAGTGGCTACAGAGGAACAGCCCTGGCGAGGAGCTCTGTCTTCTGCATCGCCCTCCAGCCGCCCAGGCCCAAGGAGTCCCCGGCTACCACCCGGTCCCTGCAGCATCCCCTCGGTAGCCTGCTGGAATGGGAGGCGGAGGTCCTGGGGTCTCTTGACATCTCTGCCACCTGCTCACGGGGTGTCCTGGGCAAGTCGCGTCACCTTTTTCTTCTTCACTCTTCGTGCCGAAGTGCGGATCGTATCTTTTGCCTTCGTACCCGAGAGCTGCTCGGGGCTGAATTAATGAATGCCGTGAAGTCAAGGATGTCTGTGGATGCACAGCGCAATGTAAATGTGGAGTATTGCTCGGTAATTACGGGTGGAGGTAACCCTTGTTGAAAAGGATTAATTTTATCGTAAATCAACATTTGATCAGGTGGAATCGTAGGAAGAAGTGTAGGGAAAGCCTGCCCTCTCTTACCTCAATCTGAGATTCTTCATCAGACTGGAATGCTGCTTCTCCCATGTGCTTTGTGCATGCGTCGACTCTGAATCTAGTACTGGTTACTGAGATTGATGGGGTGGCATAAAAATAGTCTGACTTCTATAGGTGTTATATTTCAACGTACAGAGAGAAAGAGGTCTTTTTTTTTTTTTGCCTCTCTTGGGATTCGGCTTTTTATGAGGAAGCCAAGTACTGCTTTTTGCAGTGTTGTCTGGCATACCCAAGGTTGACGCAGCAGCTCCTTGGGTTCAGTTAATTTAGCAAGTTGTGGATTTTAAGAAAAAAAAGCAGATGAAATAATATTATGTAGCTGCTGACATACTGGCATCATCAGGGTGCAGTTTATAAAGTCTCTGGTGCTGCGCAGTGATCAAAGAGTTAAAAATTCCAAAGGTTTAATCCAGTATAATAACATTTTGCGAGGCCTATCAAATTCACAGCAAGTGGGAAGCAGGAAAGCGACTGAGCAAGGTGGAAAATGAAATTAGATGGAATTATATTGCCACAGGTTTATCTAACTAGTTGTTTCACTTCACAGGGTAGTTTATCTATCTGAGCCCTCAGCAGAAGCTCAGACCGAGTTGTGTTCCCCTGCTCTCCCGGGCTGTATTATCCACAGAAATGGAGTGCCCTTCATCCCATTTGAACAAAGCAGTGTTCTGCTGTATCTATTTTTGGTCACTGATTTGTATGCTGTAGAAGCCATCGCATTCCTTAGAATACAGCCCTATATTGTTGTGTTTGTTTTCCTTTTCCTGCTGTGTACATAGTGGATTGTTGTTCGTTTGTTTGAAGGATTTAAACATCTGGAAGAGGCCGGGGATAGCAATGTCTTTGTACATAGGTTAGATGGGGAGCTGCAGGTCCCTTCCAAAGTGAAATGTTATATGCCATCTACTGTGATGCTCATTTGTATACTTGAGGGTTTTGGTGTGGGAAGGACCATCAATATAATGCTAATCCAAGCAGCTGGATAAAACTACGGCTGCTACAACTAGCACAAGGTAAAAATGGATTTATTTCCCTAGGTAGCTCTGCAATTGCTTCCCACGGAGGTAAAACTAAATATAAATTTTGGAAGTAAATATTTAAATGCAGTAAGCTTAGCTGAGATTGGGTGAGTAGTGAGAGCAATCAGTTTTTACTAAAATATGTCAATAATTGATGCACATAGGGCAGGTCTCACTGTGAGAAATTCAGTTCTCCTGCAATGTAAGCTTTGCAATATTATTTGGACACAAACAAATCCAATTATAGTCCAGGTTTAGACAATAGGTTATCACAGATGAAAGGAGCAAGGAGAAAGTGGGGAAAAAAAGAAAGGGTAAGTTGGTGTGTAGTGCAGCCCCCTTCCAGTGAGTGGGAGGTTGTTCTGCAAGGAGCCCTTGCGGCTTTTACCAGACTGTTTGCAGACCAATGCTGCAGCCACAGAAGAGCAGTTATTACACTCTGGCTCGGTCTATTTCAAACAATTTATTTTCTGAGAAAACTAATCGCCCTTTTGTTACGTTACTTCCCAGCAGATGAGCCAGGCACTCCTGAATTTAAAACAGAACCGCGAGTGAGTGACAGGGAGCTGAGCATGGGCTGGAGTCTTGTAGCAGCACATCCTTCAGCTCCAGTGCTGCAGTCAGAGAGAGAGAGAGAGAGAGAGAAGATTTTTCCTTTGAAGATAAGACACCTGGGGCTTTTGTAGAAACTTAAGTGTGCCCCGAGTTGCGCAGCTGTTATTTCGATTAAAAAAAAAACCAAACCCAAAACAAAAAGACAGAGAAAGACAAAGCATCTGGCTCTTCCCAGCGCCACCAAAAATTCTTCCAAAGGCTAAAACCCGAGCCAGCGCTTTTCGTTCTGCAGTTGTGTCTCTTGCAAATACTTCCCATCCCGTGGCTCGTGTGACGCTGCCGGCCGAAGCAGGCTCCCGTGGGGAGAGATGTGGGGCTGTGCTGTGTGTGTAGGGCTGTGCTGTGTGTGTAGGGCTGTGCTGTGTGTGTACGGGGCAGACGGGTGTGCACAGGGGAGTGTGCGGACGCCTGTGTATGAGCGAGGGAGCCGTGTGTGCGGTGTCGTAACGTGGCTAGGGCACAGGCAGTTATGAAACTTTCCAGTAAAGTCTCAGTACGTCAGTATTGGTTGCTTGGGTTTGGGGTTGGTTGGGGTTGTTTTTTTTTTTTTTTTCAGTTGTAGTGGTGTTTTTTTTTTTTTTTCTTTTTTTTTCTGTCCGTGGCCCTCCAGTTTCATTTCCATTTCTGAGTGCAGAGAGTGAGCGAGAGAAGGGCAGGTTGAGAAGTGCTAGCAGAAACACCACCACCACCCCCCGCCTTCCCAAAGCCGCCGGAGGAGCCGAGCCGTTCCCACGACAGGTGGAGCACACGCCTCCGCCGCCCTGGGCGAGATTCCCCGGGTCGAGGTGCCCGGGGACAGGGGGAGGGGAAGCCCTCGCTCCCGGGGCAGCTGCGGTTCTTGGAAGGGGCCCCTTCAAAGTGCTGCGGCAGCAGCCAGGAGTTTGGCTTTTTTATTTTTTGAAAGCACTGGAGAAATTATTAACCACAGTTGATGACGTCAGAGTTGATCTGATTAAAGGTTTGTTTTCTTGCTGGCAGAGGTGTGCTCCGTAGAGACTGGTTCTCTCTTCTTTTTTTTTTTTTTTTTTTTTAAGTTTCTTTTTTGAACGGCAAACGGAGGGAACTGCTCGCATTGCTGCCGCTGCTGCTGCTGCCGCTGCTGCTGCCGCTCCAGCTGCGTGTGTGTGTGTGTAAACAGGATGGTGTATCTGTAGCTGCCACGCGCAAACACACATTTGACCATGAGGACTCTTCGCAGGTTGAAGTTCATGAGTTCGCCCAGCCTCAGTGATCTGGGCAAGAGAGAGCAGGCAGCCTTGGATGAGCGGGGGACCCAGCAGCGACGGGCCTGCTCCAACGCTACCTGGAACAGGTAAGGTATGGCACGGTGTGCCCCGCTCCCCCCGCAGCCTCCTCTCCCCGCTCCCGTGGCCGTCACTAACGTGTGGGTAGCCCTTCCGTCCTCGGCTTGCAGGCTAGGGCTGCCTTGCCCCCAGCCCGGCAAGGTTACAGCCCGTCCGGGCTCCTGCGTTAGCGCCTTAACGCGTACCGGAGTTCGCCTTCAAGTAAAAGACGGGAGCGGCTTTTTTTTCCCCTTGGTGTTAACCTTTCCCTGCAGGATGAGGGCAAAGAGCCTTTCCTGCTCTTCCTTGTGACGGACAAGGGCTTATTTCACAGGGTCCAGCCACAAATACGTCTTTGTGTCTCTAGATGTTCTCCTCCGGGCTTGATTTGGTTTATTTTAGTTTAAAAACGCTTATATATACGCAACTATGAAAAGTCATTATTTTTATCTGCATAACTCTATGTATTGCTGGCTGTTGGTACAGGTACGACAAAGTCTGCTCAGTTTACTCCCATTAATACAAATAGCTCCGTGCGTGCGTGTAGGTGCACACGCAGCCACACGCACTTTGGACAGGGAAAAATAAGCCCCGATTGTTCTGTGTATTGTATTCATGCATCTGAATTTTACTACTGTTTGAAAAAAAAAAACAACAATAAACATGCAAAAACATTTTGCTGAGAATGTGTCACTTTGCACAGATATTCAGAAAGCGTCTTAATGACTGTTTTGGTGACACTCTTAAAAATGAGTCTTAAGTCGTTAGGAGTTATATTCTTATGTCCTCTATGAAAATGAAATGTCATCTCCTGGGTCACAGCATGGAAAGTGTCATTTGTGACGTTTTATGATGGTATGGCGGTACAGGTGTAGGAGGAAAAATACCAGTGAACTGAGAGACACATTTGTTAAAGGTATTTCAGTTCTGAGCAAAACCAAAGAATTGTATCACATCTTCTGTCTCTCTCACCACTGGATTTGTGGTTCCAGGCCTGCATTATGGATAGGTTGTTTAGTGCCAGCAGGACACTGAGGGCTGAAACTGTACTGGTCACAAAAGAGGGTGAGGGTCTGTTCAAATATTGTGCTATATTATATGATTATGTGCTATAATATCTGACCCAGCGTTCACCCCGAGGTCTGGATGGTGATGGTAATTAAAGGCTAGATTGGGCCACCTTGGCTCATGCCAGTGGGGGCTTCACTGGGCCAGTAGCCTCAAGGGAAGCAGCAAGGAGTAAGATACTCCTTGGTGTGAACCGACGTGACACAATACGGTCCCAAAGCCTTTTTGGGATGGTGTGCTGATGGCTTTAGTTGGCGGGGATTAGTGTTTCCAGGTCTTGCTTGCGGGGAGGAAGCCATGGAGGCAAATGCGAATGGGGAGCAGGTCAGGCATGGGGCTGGCTGGGAGGAGGAGAGCTGCAGGCTTAGGGGCTGCTGATATTTAAACCAGAGGGTTTTCCTAAGTGAGATGAGCAAGAGTTTGTTATTTTTAATTTGGACAGGACAGGTATAGCTCTGGCCAGAAGTGCTTGCCTGTCAATGAGCTAGGCTTCTGCGCGTTCCATCCAAATGTTTAGACAACCGTCCCATCACCGGTTCCTGGAGTAGGTGTCCATGAGTCGTCCTTTCACCAGTTTGCTTCAACTCAGGCCTAACTGTGTTTTCCTGGGTGCAGGATCTGCGCAGGGATCACTGGGCTGTCCCTACCACTTGGTGGCACCTGCCTCCGAAACGCCTTGGGAGCGCTGGCAGGGTGGCAGGCTGGTCCTACCTGCGGTGGCAAGTCAAGTGGGCATCGCCTCCCTGCACTAACAGCTGCCTAAAGCCGTGGCAAAGACTGCAGATTCCAAGCCAGTTGCGCTGCACGGGCAAAGGGAAGGCCCTTTATTTCTTATTTAATAGTGCAAAGCTTTCTCCTGAGTGGAAGAGAGAGTGAGGGTGATTCTTAATTCAGGTGCGAAATGACTCGTAGCCTCTCTTGGTTTTAAGAAACTCAGATATTCTACAGGCTGTAAAGCCGGAGCTTATCCTCAGGAAAGCCAGGGCTTAAATGACGTTGGATTAGTTGTATTAAGAAGTTATCCACTGTAGCTTCTGCCTGTCACCAGCGCTGGGCATGTACAACAGGGTCTGGTCTTGAGGCAGCTTGGTGTTCCTCTCTCCTGGACGTAACTGTAACGTTGGTCTCACCAACTGGGCATCTAAACTTCGACTCACCACAAATCTCAGGTGGGTTTTGAAAATCCCGCTGGGCTGTGGAAGGTTTTTTACTTTTCCTCTGCAAAATTAAAACACCCCAAGGGAGGACTAGCGTACTGTAGTTTAGTTTATGGGAATATTTGTTCTCCCAAATGGAAGAATTGCCCCTGCTGTTTCATTCTGTGCAATACCGAGTGCAAGAGTTTGCTGAGCAAGGAAGTCGAGATGCACCAGCAGAGCTCTTCCCTCTCACCAAGCCTGGCTGTTCTATATTTAAATGCCTGCTGGTTTCTTGCCTAATGTCAGCAGCTGTGCCTGGGTGTGGTATCTGCTTCTGAAAGAGGCCCTGAACCAAGTTCATCCAAACTGATGCGGGGAGAGGTAAAGCACAACCCCACGGCGGGCCCTGCCCCATGCACACTGCTGGTCCCGTGGAGCGAGGATGCTCTGAAACACTCCCAAGCCAGAGCTTTGCCACTGGGGTCTTCTGCAAGGTACCAGCTTTGTCAAATGGGGGCTTTCCCTGAGGAAGATGCTGTGTGTGGTGGGTATGTCTGGCTGCAGTCTACCTGCCCAGCATGTCCCCTCTGCTCTGTTGAGATGGGTCTCAGCCCTCAGGCTGTTTATAGCAGAGGATGCCCGCTGCTTTCTGACACCGAGGGATGGCAAACTGCAGGGTTTGGTGTGCAGGGGCCACCTAGCACTCAGTGCTGGCAAGGAAGGTCTCTTCCTCCCCGATAGCTTTCCTTCACCCCCAAACTAAAACGCGGTAAAACTTCTCGACGCTGGTAGATCAAAGGGAAATCGGTGCCAAGCTGCTGTCTGCTGCTATGCAAATCAGACTTTATATCACAGCTTTTTCTGAGCTTGCTTTCCCATGAAGCCCAAAAGATCTGTACAGCAACACACCGGCAGCGCACGTTAACTAGCAACCAACAGCAACATAGTGGAACAATACGGTTTCGTTACAGCTCACAGAATTTGCATTGGATTAAAATAGCTTAGATTTTTTCGCTAGCATTGTCTTCAATTCCTTTTCTCCCCCCCCCCTCCCCTTTTCTGCTTCAGGCAAAAAATGAGAGCTGAATGCTGACTAAACCAATTGGACTGAGAAAACCAGGGGTTTTAATCTTGAGCTTGCAAGCTTGGGCGAGGGGGAGCACGGGGGGAGGCTCTCAGGGCAAATAAAATCCATGGCGAGGTTTTCATTCTGACTGAGCTGGCACAGACTGCCTAATCAGGACCTGATACTGTCTGAGTTGTGCTGTGGGAAAGCCTCTAGTCAAACGCTCCGAGATCCTCTTTGGTTTAAAAAAAATGGGGAAAATTCATGGAAACGTGAAAGAGTAGGAGATAGCAAAGAAAAGGCAAAGAAAAGAGATGAGATGCCTGTGACATTAGTGGGATCAGCAGTAAATCCAAGGAGACATACAGAATCAGAAGGATTTTTATGGTTTGGGCTAATTTTTACAGGTTTGTAATAAGCACAGTAACTTGCTGTAAAGTAATTTTTACAGTCATGGGAACCATATGTCATCTTCTAATTAAAAATGAATGTTTTTTCAGATCACGGTGAGGCTTTTCTAATGGAGGAGACATTCCAGACCAGCATATTTATCTACTACATCTACTAAGAAAATGTCTTTCTTCCAATATTTAGTGTTTATTTAGAAATATTTTAAAACAGTTCCACTGTCTTGAGGATCAGCTTCTTTTTCATGACCCTTTAATCGGAACCCTCTTTGGAACTTTAAGCCGTGTGCGTGCACAGAGGACAGAGAGAGCCAAGTCATGGGATGGGGATGAGATACAGGGGGTAGACTTCCCAGCTGGTCAAGCCACCACTGCACCATGAGACACGTGCCAGCCTTGACTACAGGAATAGAAAGTGGTGGTGGTGGAGAATTGCTCCTCCCCATAGCCCTCCAGACATATTTATACTTGCTTGAATGCAGGTATGTATAGTTGGAAGCCAAAATCTCCATAGTCCTACACTCTACAGAGATATTAACTCTTGGTAACACCTCAGGGAAGTCCCTTCACCTGTCTGTCTAAACTTCTCCTTATGTAAGAGTAGTGTTTATAGTTACTGAAGTTTGTGAAGTAATGCCTCTCAGACTCTTTGAAGAGGGAGTTCTGCAGCCCAGCTTATTTTTGCTTGTAGGATCCAGTGCGTAATTGCAGCCTATCCCTCTTTGCAGATTCCTTTACCTTGGGTAGAAATTTCAGAAACGTAAGTGAAGTAGCAGCTGCAAGCTTATTTTGAAAGGGTCAAGGGCTCGTGGATTCGCAGCTGGACTGAAGCTGTGCTGAAAATGGGCTCTTCCCAATTGGATTAAGCTAATTCAGAAAAACGAGGTTTTAGTCTGGAGCAAGGGCGTCTTCAAGGAGGTTTTGATGCAAGTGTATCGGGTTCATTATTGTTAATTAGCTATTTCTGTAACTGTCCAGAGGAAATGAGCCCCAAGTCACTTAGTCCCTTTTTAAAATGAAAATGTTGTCTTTAACTAGCCAGTACTCTCAGGGTGTGATTATTCACGCAGCATTGGTTTTGCTCATGGACCTCACCTGGAGCTCCGGAAAGGGGAAAATTTGCAAACACTAAATAAAAAGGCCGTGATATGTTCACCCGTGCTGTTTGCATGTGAAGACAGTGACTGCTTTAGAGAACCACAGTTACCTGTGTGCTGTGCACAAAAATGAAAACGTGAGTCGTTCCACCTTCTACGCCAGGAAACGCCGAGCTGGGAGGGCCATGGCCACGGTCGAAGCAAACAGGACATCAAGATTCAGACAGAGACTTGTGAGCCAAACTTCACTATTGTTCCTCAACTCTGCGCACAAAGCCATTCCGCCCTGGCAGAAACCGATGTTTTAATCGCAATGGTTTTTCCTTCTTGGTTTGTTAAAAACATCAATGAAAGAACAGGGGTGGGTGGTACTTCAGTGCTAGGGAGAGCCAGCCTCCCACCCACCAAAGGCAGTGGTGCCTGGGTGCACAACTAGTGACTCAAAAGAAGTGTCTGTTTTGGTGGTACCGAGCTACAGTGGCAGTGGCTTTCCACTATGCAAAAATCAGAATAATAAACCCCACCCTCCCCGTCTTGGCACTCACACTGTTAGGCTGGTTGGGAGTGCCCTCAGCGAGCATCCAGCTTCGTGCTCTGGGGCTTTACACCTTCCAGATCCCTTCATGCTGAAGCAGACGGTGGGGATGGTCTGCTCTCTGCGTGCTGGAGCTGCCATTCCCCACGTCTTCAGGCAGCTGAATAGCGAGTCCTGGAGCCGGCGCCTCCTCTGGAGGATGGGGCAAATCTAGAATGAGTATTCTCTCCAAAAAGGTGAAGTTTCTTAGCATGCTGGGTTGATTTTTGTTGCTGTGAGCGTCTTAGTTGTAGGTAGTTTTCTTTTGGCAATCCGTGGCCACTGTGGAATAGAGAAGTACAATAAATTGCTGGAGCCACCTGACATTTTGTCTTCACTCTAAAGGCAAACCACCTCCAAAAAACCTGGCCTCTGCAGTTTTCCAATCCTGATTTCCCCTCCTACAGCCGACCTGCTTTAGCCATGCTTCTCTGTTCCCTTTTGGGGCTCTTTTGGGCTCTTTTTTGTCTCCTCTGCACTGCTTTGTTCAAGTGCACCTTCAGCACACATTTACACACTCAGCAACTGCAAGGACGGTGTTCAGAGTAATATCATTATATGAGTGCATCTATTATTAATAGTCGGGTTGTAAAAGACTTACAGAAGGGAGTTTACAAAGCATTTCCAATTCAGGTTAACTACTAAAACAGAAGTTTAATTACATATGTTATTGACTTAAGCTTCAGTGAAGGCTGGTCGCAGACAGAAGTGAAGGGGATCCACCCACCTCAAGCATCTTGCAGGGCTTCTGCGTGTAAGCAGCAGCTTAGTTCTTCTTTACACCAAAAGGTTGTACCATTCTGACTAAACCCTTTTAAGCAATGGTTCATTATAGAAACCATAGCGTTACTTTGATTTAAGCAAGGGTTGGGTTCATTTTTTTAATTAGCTTAAGGTAACTAAGAAGATTTAAGCTAGCTTTTTATTATCCTGAGACCAAGCTACGCCCCCAATAGCATCCCGGTTATTCCAACTCCTCTTTCTTGCCTCTTGAGCAAGTTTGGAGGGGGCTCAGATCTTCCTGGCCCTCCTGGGACTGCGTGGCAAACGCTGCTGCCGGCAGTGGGAAGGAAATGCTGCTGGTCAACCTAGTGGGGCCAAGACAAAGGAATTTCCAGGCAAAGGCAGCTGTCCCTCAGATCAAGGGAGATCCCAGACAGATTAGAAGATCAGCACGAGGATGTTTATTCTAGTACACAGGCAGTAACTTAAACGCTCACAACCTGTCCCTCTTAGTTCTTAAAAAGCTTGCTCCCTCTTATTTCTTTGAGGAATAATAATGGACCTGTTAAGCTGGAAAGAGAAAACCTCCCCCTCGATTAGAAAGCGGTGCCAGAGAGGAGGAGAGAGAGCACGTTGGCTTCTATGAGAAATATTTAGTCATTCTTCTCTGCAGAAGGCTGGCAGGGAACACTGCAAAGTTCATTTCCGAATCAGAAGAGCGTGTAAAGACTGCTTGTTTTACTCACTACATTAATCGTACTTCACATATTACTCATAATATTAAAATACCCAAGTCGCTTCACTGTATATCAGAGACATTTAGCTGCCAATTTTCAAATAATCGTAAATTGAGTGTGTCTGTTTGAGCCAGCCAAAATAAGCTGGGTTAGATCGTGAGCGTGTGTCTGTGCACGTGGGTGTAGGGGGGAAAGAGGGACCACCGTGGTGGGGGGAGTGCTCAACGCCTTGGAAACCTTGTCAAAGGAGCAAAAGAGAGAAGAGGATAATGATTCCTATTTTGATCTGCTCGCGCATTTCTCCACACCAGGTCATATGCTTCACCTGCTTCACTTTTAATTTCCTTTTCCCACAGATGAACGTGGTTGAGCTCTTCTAACAGCGCGTCTCTTGGCTGTTGAGCGTTGTTGCGTGCCTGCCTTTCCAGTCTCTCAGTGAATAGCATCACCATTACCTTCTAGCCCATTCCTCTGCTCCCAGCAAGTACTGAAAGGGGTTGTCTTAACCACGGACCTGGGAAGGTTTAATGTGGGTGCCTGAGGTCCCCAGCCACACTCCGCTGCCACCTGGCATGGTGGTAGCAGCTGCATGTGGCTGGATCTGGTCCTGAGCCCACCAAGCTTGTCCGCCAGTAGGAATCAGGCTTCTTCCCTTTGGAGGCTTTATGAACAGATATGACCTTTAGCTCTTCTTCTCAAGACAGGGCAACCACAAATCCTGGTACCTCCAGGATGGGCACATCTGATGCTGGTTTGCTGGTTTTACTTTCCAGAGCTCCAAAACCGGTTGCTTCTCCACTGCACCAGACTCTAGCACAGTGTGAGCAGGGGGAGGTCAGCTGCAAAGCTCTGAAAAATGACGTTGCAGCATCACTGGTAAAATTAGATCCCCGGGAGGGATGTGCAAGCTGTAGCTTCTCATTCTCGGAAAATCTTTTCAGTAGATGTTCTAGAGGTGAGATTCAAGTCAGTGACCTCTAAATACACCTCCTGAGTATCCTTGAGGCTGGTTGTCACTGTTCCTTGCTCCTGCTGAGTACAGGCTGGGAGGTGGCATGCAGAACGAGAGACACCTGAGGAGATGGCCCAGAGCAGGAAGACTTCTGCCCTGTGTTTGTTGTAATATGTCTTAAGATGCCATCTCCCCTTTTCGGGTGCAACATTGAATAGGAAATGCCACATGCTAAAATCCGTATTTTCCCTTGGCAGTCAGTGTGATTGTGAAAGAAGAAGAAAAAAAGAGTGACAATGGTGGCATGGAATACCGCTATTGATAATCACACTCACTGCTTCTGTTATTATTTTCATAAATATATTTTTAAGAACTCTTTAGTGATCACTGTCATCATCTTTATTTTACATGTGGGGTAACTGAGGTAACAGTTCCATTCAGAAATGAAATAACTTGCAGTCACTGCCAGCGGTGGGAACGGTCATGTCAGTAAAAGCAGTCATATTGGTAGAAACCAAGTAGCAGCGGTACGAGCAGTGGAGCTGATAAAGGCTGCTTTCTTGTGGGTTAGCATCTGTGTGCGCGTGGGATGAAGGCTGAGCTCACCCTGCAGTATGTTTGTGGTCATTAAAAGATGCTCCTTCCACTCCAGCTGAAACCTAAAAGTCCTCAAGGTTCGGGGGGCTTCCACTTCATAGTTAAATGTGGTAGAAGTTGCCAAGCAGTTCCAAGAGTGTAGGAGTGAGGATGAGCTGACGGAGAGAGGGACCGTGTGAATGTACTTTCCTTTTGAAGTCAAAGCTGTGAGGCTATTAAAGGTGGCACTGGCTTGGGGAAGAGGAGGGAGACTTCTACTCCCTTCTACTAATGCTGAAACAGGTTTGGTCTCACCGTCCACTGGCATTGCTTTACCTTTGTCCTCAGAGCTAAGCTCAGTGATTTAGGCTGATGTGTCATCGCGCTAATTGTGTGAGGTGTATTTCAGGAGCATTTCAGAGCTTCATATTGAAGCACATACTCATTTCTGTAACCCTTTGAGGTGCGGTCTTGTGAGGTTCCTGGGACTGGTAAGCATCCCTGCTAAGCATGTGGATTGCCAGGTTCCTGCAGTACCTGGCAGGTTTTTGTCATTCAGCATCCTAGACTTTTTGGGGCCGGTGGTCGTATGCCCCGGGGATGGACAGCGTTGGATATGAGACTTTCCATTGAGCAAGAGAATTTTGTGGTCTCAGTCCTGTCTTGGGTTGCGTTTGATTGCGGCAGAAAGCCACCACCTCTAAGCAACATTCACTTGCAGAACAGTTACAAATTGCATTGAAAACGAAAAGGGAGCATTTTTGTAGGACAGATGGTTGGCCTATGGTGAGCGCATCGCTGCCTCCCTCACTGTCCACCTCAGAAACTCTAGACCTGTTGTCCTGTCAGAGCAGCCTTGGTTTTCCTTTAGCTGGAGCAAGAGCGTAAATCTTTGAGAAGTAAAAAAGTGGTAATAGGAAACAGCCTTTGTAAGCAATTGCCCCTTTTCTGTTGTTTCATTTTTGACAGTGAATGAGAGATTGGTTGAATTGACTTAAAATTCATAATCACCCAGTGTGGTTTTTTTTTTAATTAAAGAACTAACCATTCTTGAGATTCTATTCTAGTAAAGAGATGATATCTTTGTGGGTTAAACTTCAGGTATAGTGTCCAGCCTGGATAAATGCTAATTTGTTGATAAAGAAAGCAAAGTAACCATAGCTCAGCCAAATGTTTGCCAGCAATGCCAGGAATATCATTCATTTTCTCCATGGTGAGCTATAGAGACAAAAATATATCTAAAAATGCTTGAAGTGTACTTCATATGAATCTATTAAAAGTTATATTTAATATACTTCAAATACCTGAACTATGTAAGCCTAAGTTTTCTGAAAGTACTGATTTCAGATGTGCATCTGTTGAAGTTACTGAGTTGGAATATATCAAAAAGAACTGATTTTCAAAGATGTTACCTATTTTCTAGAGCACAATTCCCATTAAGGCATCTGAGATGGGGTACCAGCAGTCATCTATGTCTCTTAAAAGGGTCCTGCAGTGTCTAGGCAGAGATGTTAGGCTTCTTGTGGAAGTGATAGCCTTCCAAAATGTGATTGGGTACTAATGACTCCTACTGTCCTCTTTCAGTATCCACAATGGAGTAATAGCGGTCTTCCAGCGTAAGGGTCTCCCGGACCATGAACTTTACAACCTCAATGAAGGAGTCAGGTAAGAGACTCGACTCTACGCCAGGTGTTGGTAGGCAGTGTGCACAATTACTGTTCGCTAGCCCTTGCACTTGGAAAAGTTTCTACAGCAGTATTACAGGGTTGGTTTTTTCTCCCAGTGGTAGTTTCAACCGGTAGAGTCAGTTTGGCTTTGGTCAGATGTGTGTCAACACCTCCCTGGGTAGCGAGGGCTGGGTTTCTCCTTCTGCACGGGAGGTACTCAGCCACAGGGAGGATGGATTATTTCAGAGCTTGTCTTGAGGTACTGGATTGAAACTAAGGAAGGAAAAACCTGGACCCCTGTAGTATTGCAGCCCTATGCCACTGCAATGCTGCTGGCCATTCCATAGGTGCCAGACCTAGCTCTGAGGTGCTTCCCTTGCATCCGTGGAGGATGTAAAGCCTCCATGCGCTCAGTGCAAGGAAGGATGTCCTGCCTGGTGGTCCCTTGCATCTAGCTTCAACTTCCACGCAGGCTGAACATGCTGGAGATGTTACAGAGCTGTCTTGTCAGCACAATGACCAGGGTTACACAGTTTAAGGTTCCTATTTCTGTCTCATACTGTGATGACATTGTTTGCAACAGATTAAATATAAACCAGTAAGATGTATAATGGGAACTCTTTTTTTCTTAAAAAAAAAAAGGTAAAAATCCTGCCATTTGAGCTATTTAAGTTATACTTGCAAAGAAAAGTTTACCCAAATACAAGCTGATACCTGAATGTACAGCACTTTACTTTTTACTACTCTTTCTAGTACTTACTATTACTTACTAAACCCTCTCTCAAGGGCAAGGTAGTGGATTTCCTTTTAGAAACTTGTCCCAACACTTTGAAGAATAAACGATGGAAAAGAAGGTGCGTTTACAAAAGACAGACAGCTTATTACATTCCCTGGCTGTCTTCAGATAAGAGCTTCAGTGATTCCCTTTACTGCTTATTCCCACTCTATCTGGGCACCGGAGGATGACAAAATCCACAGAATATCCAGATATTCTGGGATTATCTGCCCCTGTCAGGTTCCAAGTCTGGGATAGTTGGCCCAGGCTGCGTCCATTAATTGTGTGAATATCTTCAGAGAAGTCCAGGCAAATGACAGTTGACCTGTAATCTCTCTTTTTCCCCTCTCTCTCTTTCTTTTTGAAATTAGAAGACAGATCCTCCAGTTGTTTCTTACTTCTCTGGGGAGAAAATGACATACAAAGAATAGCTTTTCTAGGATGGCTGTCAGTTAGCATGATCCATCAGTCATTTTGAGTTAGTTATTGGAATAACGGTTGATCATTATTACTGTAAGTGCAGTTAGGATTCTTCAGCTTTATCTCAATGACAAAAAACAGTAGTTCTGGGCTAAGATTTCCTGGCCCAATGCATTTGCCTCAGGATGCTTGTCTGTAGATGAGGGACAGAAGAGGAAAACTTATCTGCTGATGTGACAGAGACAAATTTAATCTTGTATGAACCAAAAAATAAAAGATAGATGGATAGATGTTATTTGATGAATTGTGCCTAGATTTTGCTTTCATTTACCTGGGTAAAAACCCCACAGCATGATGATGCTTGCTAATACAGTTTTGTTGAATTATTGCAACATTCCAGACAGCCAAACAGGCAAGCTGACTACAAATAGACTGATTATTTATTTTTTTTTCCATTTTATGATGGGCTTTCCTGCGGCATGATAGGCCCATTTCTTTTTGTTAGGGTAAGGATAACGCTGCTTTGTTGTTATCTCGGCTGATTGCTTAGTTTTGCTCTGCCTGGGGGAGAACAACACCTGGTGACTCACACCTGAGCTGATGGACAACATATTGTGAAATCTAGACCTAGCTAGAAAGCTGCTGTTGCAAAGGAGGCATCAGCAGCATAACTCTCATGGGATGAGTGAGCGTTTGGCAAGATGCAGCGTTGGCTTTCGAGGCTGGTGCTTGCCTACTGCTGCTCTGAGGTTGTTCCCTCTTGCCTCCGACTTGGCCTGAAGAGCCTCCTGGTTTATTGCCAAGAGCCGTCCATCCTCTCGGTGACGACTCTTGAGTTTGCTTTTGTGAAGCTTCTCACGTGTGGAGTCCTGCTTGCTTCATCCATAGAAAAGAGCTAAGAAGAGAAAACTTGGGCGAAGTGGGCGAAGAGGACACAACAGCCGAAAGATCTGTCCCCAGAGGAGAATATGGTGGTGCTGTTTTTTTAAACACGTCTGTTCACACGTCCAACCTCTTCCTAGAAGCTGCTGCACTCCTGCTGTTGGCTTCATTTTACTGCTGACCACAGTCACTAACGTTTTAGGGCCCCCTGACTGTTTGCCACCAAAGCTCTTTTGCCTCACTTCAGCTCCAAACCTATCTAAGAAATTACTGATTTGACCCATACCAGAAATATTTGGCTTACTACTATTGTTATTTAGTTAAAAAATAACTTTTGGGGGGTTAATGTTATTTTTGAATGCAAAAATATCTGATTCATAAACGTGACCTCAGAACTGGAACGAGTGTTTATTCACCTTATGATTGGTTTAGATGCATTTTCCCCACAAGTCCATAATTAAAAAGAAAGAAATAGCCATTCTTTCCACTGGGCATTCAGGTACATGGCTAGTATCAGTAACTTTTTTCAACAGTTACAAGACAGTAAAAGAAGTTATTTTATTTTACCGCTTTAGTTAGAGGAGATTCTGGGATTGTTTTTGTAATTAAAGCTTGAATATCCAAGTTGACTCACAGACCAAGTGTAAATATTTGAACAGTTAGGTTGTGCCCGCACTATTTGCACGCAATCGTTTTGACTCAGGAATGTCTCGTATATTCAACTACTGTATGTCACATATGTGCAAACAAATACATACAACTTCTTTTTCTCAACACACATCTCGAGACTTTGAACTCTGATTGTGTATGCACTGATTATTTAAGAAAACATCAGCGGGTACAAATTTGTACAGTGCCAATTTACTTTTCATCTAGGTTTGGCTCATAAAAGCTGCCACGCATTTACACCGATGCCTTTTGACACCATTCTTGCATTCCTTTGGCATTAGTAAGTGGCCTTAAATATGGAGTTACATAGCATCAGAAGGCCTATTACCACTAAAACCAGTGTGTGATTCCAGTCTCTTTCATATCCCTGTAACTCCTGAATTATCATTAATTCTCATTAGCTGCTAAAGCTAATGATAGACAGTAAGGTGGTGAGAAGATACTCCAGTAACTGGGAGTATCACCAGTGTATGTCCTATACATTACTTCTTCTGAGCCCTTACTAGGTGATTTAGTAGAGGATTAATTCAAAAGTCAGTGATAAAAATCTATATGCATATACTTACTGTTCAGTATTTCTCTTGGTGCATGTGTGTGATATTAGTAATCATATAGTGTTTTTTCCTTTTTCAGTTAATGCACCATATGTCATTTCAGTGTTTATTTACATCACTTGTAAATCAAGGAAGAAAAAGAAGGAAGGGGAAACACAGTGGAAGCAGGATATCCTGTATTAAAGTTAATACATATTTATAGCTGCCTCTTTTCTGAGTTTCAGGATACGGGTTGAATGCAAACAAAGCACATTTTAGTGGCATTTCCTCCTTTGTAGCAAGGGTTCAAACCCAGTAAAATCACTTATTTCCACTTGCTTCACTTAACTTTATTTAACTAATAAAGTTAAAATCAGATATTATACAGTGTTAGATTTTCTGTACTGGGTACTGTTACAAGAGTTAATTTCAAAATGAACCAAAAAAGAGGCAGCAGGAAGATATAAAAAAAGTCAGGAGCTATTTTCGGATATTTTATGGGAATTTATATTATCATCTCAATTTATGAAGTCATTAAATAGGCAATGAAGACCCGATATCAATGATATACAAGCTTCATAAAAGTGCAAAATTACTAGCTTCAGAATCAGATGCACTTGAAATGAAGTCCCCTATCTGATCAGGGATCTCTTTGAGATTTGATCAGATTTTTACCTGGATTCCCCCATGTTGGCCACATATCTAAGATAAGGTTAATTCAGTAATCTGAATTATCCAGGATCTGACAGGTGACAACCTAACTGATTTTTGTTAAAGGAAATTAGGAAGGATGAAAGAGAATTGCAAGCAATGCCTTGGATTCAGTTTTGTTGTGAATCTCTTTTAAAGGAATATGGGTACAGAGAACATCAAACACCAGTGTTCTGATGTGGCCTGAGGGCCTCACTATTTCACGAGAAATTAATTAAGCAGCGTGAAGTATCTGTTTTATTGGGGATTTAGAGAGCAAGATGCATTAATTGTGCCGTCAGTTCTCCTTCTGCCTTTTAAGCAGAGATGCTAATGTAGCCATAGTGCTGCTTGGTGGGATGCAGTCCAGTGCATATCATTAGCTACAAGCTGGTTGTTTAGTTCATTCACAGCTGAAAAAGATGGAAATGCGGGGGGATTTTGTTTTATCAGAGGGGTAGTTATTGGATAAGTAGAAGATCATTTTGTATTTCCTCCCCTAAACGCCAGGAATTAGCAGTAAAACCTAATATGTGAAAAGAGAAAGTATTTGCAAATCACCTGTTCAAGACTCTGAGGAATCCAGGACTAGACTTCAAAGAGCTGCTAGCTGAAGGAGAAGGTAGGAAATTAGGCAAAACCTGTCAGCATAAAGCATCAGCATTTTTTTGAAACAGTGGCATAAAGAGATATCTGGGAGTAAATTGTCTCTGCCAGAGGAGAATTCAAAACTGCAATTTTCTTGTTATTTTAACTTTTAAAATGGTTTATCTGTCCACGTTCAAAGTAGGAAAAAACCTTTAGTGCTATTGCTTGTGATCCAGAAAACAGTCACAGCGCTTGGACAGTAAAGTCCTATTTTCAGTGAGCGTTGCACAATTTGGCTATAGCATCCTTGTACTCATTGATGTACTCTTAAGGCTTTAAGACTTTAACAATCTTTGGGAGAGCTGGGTTTTAACCCATCAAGGGCTTTTCGGTGCGTACCATTGAGGATGGAGTCTTGGGGCACTGGAAGGACTGTCCTCTCCCATATGTTCCAAAAGCATGCCAAAGGGGCTAACCATACAATGGCCATTCGTGGCAAGGAGAGACCTGTGGCTAAATGCCTATGAGCTGCCTTCTTTGAAAATTTTTGTCCACAGATAGTTTGTCTGAATTGATCAGATTTCTAGCTCAAAAGGATTTTGATGCTTAGGAGCGTCTGAAAACCCCCTTCCTTTAGTTTATTTTCTGTTTCATTTATGCCTAGAGTGTTTCCACAGGGTGGTATGAGGTCAGCGTAGATATGTGCTTAAGGATAAATAAATAAGATATTGTATTTTGGCCTCCTAAAGATTGATCTGCTCCTCCTTTCCCTGGTCTTTCAGAAGATCCCAAGAGGCTGGGCTGAAGCATGTGGTGTTAAAAGCATCGGATCCAACTCTTGCAGATTTTTTCCTGGAGCGTAGGGATATGCTGCATTTCTTAAACCAGATATGTATTTGTTTACTAGATAAATAATTTGATTAATGAGTTATTTGTTAGTTAAAGACATAACCCAAAGGGATAGATGATAGCACGCTACCGAGTGTATGATTTACACGATTGCCCTAACTGAAGTGGGCAATTTTAAGTCGAGTTTGACCTCATTATTTCATGTGACCTGAGGTGGTCACACTGGGACAGGTTGTCAAAAGAGCACATGGCTTTCAGGCCGGATCTGCAAATGATCTGAAAACCCAGCTGGAACTACATTTTTATAAGGTCCAAGCTCTCATTTATGCATCTAAACAGTGACCTGAGTGCAGAGAAGTACATTTAGCATCCAACACGTGAGACTTAAATGACATAGAGCTCTTTGGAAATGTACCGAGTTTTATTCGCAGGCAAATGTTGGGCTTGTGGATTGGGGTGAATTCAGTTTCTGAATTTGAGGGTTGTTTGGGAGAAATTTTTTGCATGTGAGTTTGGTTTGCTCTCTGAGATTGCGCTGTAGGATTTAGTGTAGAGGAATCATGAAAGGCAGAGCTAAACTGATAAATTCCTACCTGCTTTTTCACTGAAGCTGTATGAAACTAAAGCTGTCCTGCATCTCCTGACAGGAGGATCACCCCCCTTTCAATTAGAACTGGCCAAGTTTCATGCCCGCAAAAAAAACCCTGTAGAATATCATCCTGCTTCAGGTTTTTCTCTAAGTATTTTGTAATGGCTTGGGGTTTTTTTACGTTACGGAGGACAGAGATGATTTGGCTCGGGAACTCGTCAGCCAAGTCACGTGCCTGGGTTTTGGCTCAGATGCACAGATGAGCAGAGAGCACCAGGAGTTCTCCCACGTCTGCAACGCCAGGAGCCAGTGAAGCCTTGGCACAGCAGGAGAACAACTCCAGCCTTTTTAAAAGGGTCAGATGTAGGATCGAAAGCATCCTCTTGTTGTCGAATCTCAATTTCCTTTCATTTGTATTTGTGCAACTGAGCCATCTAAAAGCACAGCGGGTATTTTTCAACACGCAGAAATGCTGGCTGGGAATCTTTGTATTGTTGACCCTGTTTGTTCTATTTGTAGTTAAACATTATTGACAGGCTCTGTGCTGATATGAAAATATTTTGTTATTAATGACTTCCCCTTTTCCGTGCAGGGCACAGTTAATACGATTTGCTGATTACACAGACCTTTTCTTGTTCTTTTTAATACAGGCAATTATTGAAAACAGAACTGGGATCCTTTTTCACTGAATATCTACAGGTAGGCATATGTTTTCTTTCATTTAAATCAGATTTCATTATATGCTACTGAGTAAAATCATTTCACTCACTCTAAATGTTGATCTGGAGCCCCTTGGAACCATTCAGAGATGTCCACTGACTTCTCTGTGTTCTGTCATTTTACGGACTAATGAGATTTGGATTTTATATGTAGTTAAATAGTGAAAGCCCAAGACGTGGAAAAGATTTGTGCACTCACTATGTTTCTGCATGACACTGCTGTCTTTCAGTAGACTTCAGACATTCTCTTTTAACTTAAAATTTAAGAACCTGAGTAAACCATTTAAGATCATTGTAGTATAGTTAATAGGAAAGCCATTTAGCAGTAAGTACATGCTGTCTATTGAAGCAGCTTTCTTTCTGCTTCTCTAAGACAGAGTGCATGCTTTGTGGGTCAGCCATTTGGAGTCTGAGAAGCACTTTGTACCACACAGAATATATGCTGTATCCTGAAAGCAGTAGGTGATTATACCATCATTTGACAAGTGTCCCAAGTGATTTAAGCAAGGTGGACGCAGGAGGAGTCCTTTGATGACTGATCATTAAAATAAAAGACCCCTTGTATTGTCAAAAGTTAAGAATGAACAAATTGTGAAATACGTTGTCCGTAGGGAAGTACAGAGTTGAATAAAGGTAGTCTGTATTTTATTTACAGAATCAGCTGCTCACAAAAGGCATGGTGATCCTAAGGGACAAGATCCGGTTTTATGAAGGTAACTTTCATTTTAGCATGGCTGTCTATGTCTGTGATGCTTTCCAGTATCTTCCCAGGACTATGAATTAGTTTCTCTCAGTTCATTCCTGCAGTCTCCTGTGTCCTGCCTTGGTGTCCCCATTGGCTTTCATCAAGGAGAGGTGATTGCCTAGAGCAGCAGTGAGGGAATAAAGGAAAGTTTACCTCCAGCATGGACACTTCCTTCTCCTGTGATTTTAGCCTGTTCAGTATTAAAGAAAAGTGGAAAAAATAGAGTGAGGTAATTTAATAAACAAAAAACTAATCACTAAGATCACAGTTAGTTGAAGTGTCTGGCTAAGCCCAAAATAATTTAATGCTGTAGGTTGTTTTAAGAGTTATTCTGGATTCATGCTTACATAAATGAGGTCAGAAACTGTCTCTCTTTTTTACAGTCAAGGCACCATTTGTCTATCTGCACCTTCTGGAGGTGTCACCTTCTGGAAATAAACATCAAGGATAACCTCCACCAGATGTGTCATTTCACAGTCACCCTCATTTTGTGTCCTATGCTATTGTGCAGCACTTAGTTGTGCTGTTAAATATGCTGTTTTGTCCTAGAGGTAGGCATACAAGTTGCACCAGGGGAGGTTTAGATTGCATATTAGGAAAAATTTCTTCACTGAAAGGGTTGTGAAGCATTAGAACAGGCTGCCCAGGGAAGTGGTTGAGTCACCATCCCTAGAGGTATTTAGAAGACATGTAGATGTGGTGCTTAGGGACACGGTTTAGTGCTGGACTTAGCAGGATTAGGTTTTCAGTTGGACTAGATGATCTTAACGGTCTTTTCCAACCTAAATGATTGTACAATTCTCTATGTCATCAGAGAGTGAAATGGTTTCAGAAAATCTTCAAGAATTATTGCCCATGTAAACAGTCTGAAGATCTTTGGGGACTTTTGAGGCGATTTTAAAGAAATGAGTCTTTCCTTTTCCAAAGTTGCAGTCATATCCCTTAGTCTAAATACACTGTTTAAGCAGTAGCCTGGAGACAGCTGTTTCCATTAGTTTCAGCTATCTATAAATCCTAAATGTGACCTTTCATTACTGACAGTACAGTTCTTCAAATTAAGATAGTGCTATGGGACCCAGCTTTTCTGATGAAAAGACAATAACCCTGAGCACCGCAAAAAGAGAATTAATTTCAGATTTAAAAAATACCCTCCAAAAAGTACCCAAACTCATCTAAGGTGAATACGCAGTTCCTCGGTTATATAAAATAACAGCTTGGAGAGCACAAGGGGAGCTGTAAGGATCTTGAGACTTTAATAGCTGCTTTATAAATCACAAAGGAAGTTGGTTTTTAAGTATCAAATCAGCAAATTAGATACAGAGACCTACCAAAGTCCAGCCCCTTTTTCTTGTGGTTTTGCTAGCTTGAAAATCAAAAATATTTTCACTGATCTTTAAGATCAAAGCTGACATGAAAAATTGACATGAGAGATCACTAAATGACTTGCAAATGTAGGAGCATGTTTAGCAAATACAAAATTTCAGCAAGCTGTTAAGTTCATTTTGGTTTTGAAAGTGATGTATCATTTTGTGGTTGCCCCAGAAATGCTGGTAAGGTGAGAATTAAATCAGTCATCTTTTTTTCCAAGTCCTTCCTCGGAAATGTCAACTCACTAAAACTGGCAAGTTTCAGGAGGGTAGCTGTAATTTAAGGATCTCATTCAGAGGCAGATGTCTTTCTGACAGACTTCCTACAAGCTTTCTGTCAGCTTGCCTGCTGATGGATGTGAGTTTTCAAGGCTGGAATTCGGGTTTTCTGGCAGCAGAGGCAGCAGGACCCCAGAGTCCATCCTGTACTCAGTGATCCCATGGCTCCCAAAACACCTGAGACAAAGTTGGGAGCACGAAAATCTCGGGAGCTTCCATTCTGAGCAGGACTCCCTTCCTGGGTCTGCAGCAGCAGCAGCAGCAGGTCTGCTCTCAAATCTTAGCTTGTCCTGCATCCTACGGCTCGAGTTTTCCAATTCAGCTGGTGTTGGAAGTTTTCAAAAGAGAAAAAAGATCACTTCAGATCACACTTGGAGGGTTTTTGTCTGGCAGCAAGTTTTTAAAAGATTATTTTTTTATTCTTCTATTTCTTTCAGTAGTATCAATTAACTTCTAGAAGCACTGAGAAAAATACTGTATGTATTTTTATGTCATACAAAATCGACTGTATTGTGCTTCATTAAAATGAGCATCATTTAGAGTAACCCAGCTACCTGGAATCTGGCAAATACTTATGGTAAATGTAGGGATCTTTGCCTGACAGTAAAACAAACATATTCATGATGCTTATCATCAACAAACCATAGGGGTTCGTCCACAGCCCCCAGTAGAAGGCCTGCCTGGGGAAAGGCAGTTAACTCTGCAGCCTGTCTGAGCTGGTGTACAGAAATCCATCACTTCACAAACCAAGCTGCCCGCAAGATGGGTGTGTGACAGTAAAGGCATGTTTAGCTCAGCAGGGGGATTTGACTTCATGTAATTCTAGCCTCAAGATTTGAAAAGGACCGATGTTCAGCACCCGCATCTGGAGCCACATTTGTAAGGGCTGGGTTTCCACTTAACTTGTGGGCAGCTAACGTATTTAACTTTTAAAAACTCTGCCCTCAAGGAAGTGGTTGGGCTTCTCCTTCATGATCGGATTCATATCTTTGAAACACTTTAGTGTTTCAGACATTAGTATATGGAGGTTACAATGCAGCACTATTTATAATTACTGTTATTATTATTACTGCTACAGCTGCTAGGAATTTTTGACCTGTTTCCCTGCTGAGTTTCACTAGAACTAATGCAAGATAATTTTTTTTACAATTGAAACTGAGAACCCCCTTTTCAGTCTCGTGCAGCAGTGTGTAGGACAGTGAGAACTCCTGCCTCGTGGTGCAGAAACAAAGACCTTGGCATGGTTCACAAGGCAGCAGCTGCAGTATAGCGTGATGATCCACACTTGTCACTGAAAGCACTTAAAGTCATCAACCCAGGAATAATTCAGCAGTTGCAGATGGGCCAGAGCTGGTGCTATTTGTCATGTGCGCAAAAATACAGGGAGATCAAGTGTCTCGTAATTAAGATTGGCACTTGCTAACTTGCAGTGTAGATGCTTTCATGCAGAGTTTCTTTGTGATGTGTGTGTAATTCTGGGCAAAATGCTCCCTGGCGGGGTCCCTAAGTAATGCTGTAATACCAAAATTAAGAATAGTATCTGATTCTGCCACCAGTACTAGTATTGATTGATCGTGATTGAATTTGCTTCCTGATAAGTCATATTGTTTTGTCTGAATGCCTCATAATCATTGATTTATTTATCTCCATAATACTTGCTGGTGGAAGTGCAGTGGCATTGCTCTTCCTTCACAGTTGGTTTAGGGACGCGGGGATGCTAAAGAGCTTGCCCAAGGTCACACAGGCCATTTTGCAGAACAGGGGTTTGAAGCCAGCATCCAGCTATCGAGCCAGACTTCCTCTCTCGTAGATGTCAGCTCCTGCATTTGCCTCTGTATTTTATGAAATGTTCTGTGAGGAACTCCATTCCCAACTTGGTTGTAGGCCCTGGCCAGAGCTTCTCCGATCCCCGCTGAGGAGGCTTCCAGGTGGCTGCAGCTGGGGAGGGAATAGAGTGGGAGGTCCTCCTGTCTGTGAGGACCACGGGGAACTCACGTCATAGCAGGTTTTGACTGCATCTTTTGAAAGTTACAGTAAAAAGTAGAGCCACAACACCATTCTCTTTTTCAGTAGATCTTGGGTGAGATTTTCTACGTAAGTGGAGATACGGGGAAGCTAAGGGATCGGTCTGAGAGGGACGCTTTGTGGAGGATCTCCGTAGAGCACACTGCCCTGCTGTCTTACAGCTCAGAGGGCAGAGAGAAACGTGGCAGGGGGGCAATATTTCTTGCAGGAACGTTTCCACGTTTAGCCTGCTGTGTCCTCCTCCTACTGCTCTCCTCCACAGGCTTGTCCAGTAGGTATTACTGCAAGAAGAGGAGGAGGTAATCTGAGCTATTTATTCTTGACGGGGTTTTTTCTGAGTAAGCTTTAACCTCAAAGTCTCTGAGTTTGCTAAGAACATCAGATGTGTCATCTGAAAAGAGACAAATACTGGATGATCCAATACAGTGAAAGAAATACTAATTCTGTACGACTAATAGTAGCTGTTTGTACAAGTACGATTCGTCGTTTCCTGTGTGTTTTAGTCTTTGCAGTTAGCTGGTTACGACCTAAACAGTTCACTAGTTTGTTTTGTGTTTTTGCAGGGCAGAAACTACTGGATACCTTAGCTGAAACTTGGGATTTTTTCTTCAGTGATGTCCTGCCCATGCTTCAGGCTATTTTCTATCCTGTGCAGGTGAAAAATTACTCTTGCTACTATAGAATCTTGAAAAACTGGAAAAAGCAACTTTACTGGTTCATCAACAGATTGATGCAATCCTTAACTCTCTCTCCTTGGGCCAACCTCCCAGTGCAGCTGTTCTGTGTAGTCATGGCATGCAAATAAGTTACTTATGCAAACAGCGGTTTGAAGTGCTTGGGTGAAAAAGATGAAGGGGAACTTTGAAACCAGGAGCAGAGTACAGGGAGGATGGTTAGTCCTGTCACACTAAACTCACACTAAAAGTCAAAAAAGGTTATGAATAATAAACTGAAATATGCCCGCATTGAAATAAGTGGAGTTGTGTTGACTTAGCTATATACATTTCCTTCTCTGCGATGTGAATTCATCTCTGAAGTATCTCCACTCTGGAAAAGGAATTGTATTTTCAAGGTCAAGTTGTATGCCACTATAAATGAACAGTAATATTCCGTGAAGTTAGACCAGTTTCCATGGGCACAGCATTTGACTCCATGAATTTTAAATCCACCATAGGTACTAGATCAAGTATCTGATTTGGATGAGGCTCACTCTTCTAACTTAGTGATGGCCACAGAGTTGTTTATCACTTAAGTCCCAAGGAAATCTGTAGCAGATAGGTGTAAGTGACCTTCTGGAGTTGCTCTTAGATGTTTATAGATTTTAGTGGGAGTTTGGTGCCTAAACATATCTGGGGAAACTTTGGAAACTTTCTCCCATTTTTCCAAGTGGGACTTCATGCCTAAAATGATTGTCCAAATGTTATCAATATTACTGTTTGCATCTGCAGTTAATTACAGGCATGAAATCTGAATCCAGTGGGAAAGCTGCAACTTTACACAGAATTTGATTCTGAAGGAGAAGAGCTGTAAAAACTTACAGGTCTACTTCACCCATTGACTTGTGTCTTACCAGGAGAAACTTTCAAACAATAGACGTAATATGGTATTAAAAACATCTTTCAAAGTGCATCCAAAGCATTTGATAAACTAGATACATAGGTAGACTCTCAACCTGGTTTTCCATACTGACTTGACTAGATTAGAACTCAGATGTTTTTGAAAATTGCTCTAAATACTCCTTTGCACGTTTGTTTTCCTGAAGCTTTTGAAAATAACTTAGCAACACAAGTCTCCTCACCTTTGAGGTGAAAAAAAATGGCTTGAATTTTCAAAGGAGCCTGGAGGGGGTAAGAACCCCAAGTTCCATGTAATTTCAAATAGATGTAGTGGCGTGAGGTTCTAAGGATATTTCTCAAAGGCCAGCTGGTGCTTATGTGCTCTTGTAAATTCTATTCATTAGCAACTGAAGCAGATTTGGCCACCTTTACTTCAGTACAAATAATTAACAAAGTGAAAAGGCACGGGGTGGGGTGGGGTGGGGTCAGGCTTTTTTATTCTAAACTGAGGTAAGTCAATACCAGTTGAATATTAGACCTTCCAGCAGGGTTAATATTTGGCTGGCAGCAAACAGAGCTGCAGATAAGAATATATATGCACAGCCATATATAGCCAAGGAACAAGCCCTGATGGTGGCAATGGGAACAGTTTTACAACTCCTCACTGGGTATAAGGCAAGTGGTGTTAATCTCTGTGGGCAGAGCCAGCATTGTGTTCTTCAGGTGAGATTGAGAAGTTGTAAAAACTTCTCATGAGAAGTTTTTTTTTCTCATGAGAACTTCTTCAATGAGAAGTGATGCTTGAACTGCAAAAAGATGCCTTTGAAAATGCAATATGAAACTTCGGCTCTGCTTCTACCTTATAGTGAAGTTTTCTAAACTGTAGAGAAAAGGAGGATCCACGGGTGGGCTGAGTCAGGATTCCCACCATATTTGAAGAGAGTATCCAGCCAGTAGTCAAAATCTTGAGAAATAATGGAAATTCAACCCTTTTTTCAACACTGGTTTTTTTTTTTTTCTTTTTAACATCTGATACATTTCATTATTGGTAAAATACAAAATAGTCATATATAGTCTGTGCTCAAGTACAATCCCCAACACCCACCCCAAGCTCATCATCTTCAGAGACAGTCAGACTCAGTCATTGTCTGCAGCATTCATTACTGCCAAATCAAATTCACTGTGCAGGTTTGTAGGCTGCACTGTGTCCTTTGTTATGTTTCCTCAGCTTTTCATTCAGGTTTACCATTCTTGTAATCCCTCAGAAGTGGAGGAAGGAATTTTGACAAGAGGATTTTGAAACTCATTTTCACACTGCTCATAATCCATCTTGCTTTGCTTCTGTTTCTAAGGGGAAGGAGCCCTCAGTTCGGCAGCTGGCTCTTCTGCACTTTAGGAATATAATTACCCTCAACATTAAATTGGAAGATGCATTATCACGTTCCAGAGCCAGAGTTCCACCTTCTATTATTCAGATGCTGTTAATACTCCAGGTAAATTGGTTACTTTTCTCAGGCTGTTTTCCTTACCTGTCTTTCTGTACTGTATTGCTGAAGTCTTCTTAAGCAGTTTGTGATTCTGCTCATTCATTGAAAACTTCTGACTCGGAATGCCAGAGCTTCTAAGCAATTAAATTTTGTCCTAATATCTAAACGTAGAGACTTTAGAGGTTCAGATTTCATGCCTTAAGATCCAGAGGGTCTGAGAGTAAAGAGTCATTTTGAAATAGGAAGTTTTGCAAGCAGACCAGTGTGTGTGGTAATAACATGACTTCCATGAAATGCTGTGTGTTGCTGCATTAGCAGTTCTGGATATGAAGCTTCACATCTGGAGTAGGCAACACAGTGCATATGCAATTTATCAGTGAATCATGGTCATATTTTGTCACTGGAACCAGATTCTCTCAAAGCTGTTGATACAAAAACTTTAAGACCAGATAGATACTGGTATTTGCCTTCAATGTTAGATTTTTTTTTTTTAGTAGTAGTAGTGAGGAGAAACAAAAAGAGGAATACCAAGAAAATGGCAAATTTAAGTTGTTTTTTTTTTTCTTAATTAAAGTAAAACCTGAGCTTGTGTTGAGGAAGAAGGGAGGGAGAGAGCCAGAAGTGGATTCTTAGGGGATGAGGAAGTTGAGATTTTCCTGGCGGGTGATTTTTTTAATAAAAAGATAGATTTACAGCAAATGAAAGGATATATATTTTCTCACACTTAAAATGATTCTTTGCTCTTCATCACCATAAGGATTAGTTCTGTGTCTGAAATTGTTTTAAAGAGCAGGATAATCTGGTGATGAAAATGGAGCAATGAGTAAGATTATCTCTGCTAGGTCAAGAAATGGTATTTCCCCCCTGCTATCGCAGTGTACATTTGTTGGAGTGTATAATGGTATATTTAACCTACTTTTCTCAAAAAGAGATAATTATGCAATAGGACTGCCTGCTTGCCCCTTGTCTCCCTTCTTCCTAACCTCCAACTTCCCAGATGCTTCTTGAAACTGCTGGCTGATTATGGCACAATGACAGTGATACCAGAGATACTGAGATTCCTACGAGTTTTGTGGAAATTAGTGTCCGGAGAGAGGAGAGGAGCCTCAGGGAAAAACTAGAGCATGGGCTTAACTGCATAATGAGACATCAAAGAATTCACGTAATTGAGCTGTGAACCCAGCTGTGTTAATAGACACCAGAGATTCCACATCAGAGAGTACCATCACAAAAACCTTTAATCACAGGAAGGTTGTCTATCCGGCCTCTTCCCTTCTTAGATGCCAAGTAAACTGTCCGTTCTAAACCAGGCTTCAGCAGTGTCGTTGCTAACGTATCTGCTAGGGTGTGGGGTTTTTTTTTGTTTTAGAGAGTCTGTGCTGGCTATGGGTAAGATCCAGCTTCGAATGAATTCAGTGGTGAGCTGGGGACTGGAAAACATACTGATTTAGAAAGTTCCTAGGAGGTGATATGGAGTCATTTGCCAGGATTAGCGCTACAAGAAGCAGTTTCTTTGCAAATCTGTTTTCTTTCAACAGCCAGAGGTGTTAACAAGGTGGATGCCTGTTTAGGATAAAAGGCCAAACCTATTCTCCTTGCAAAGCTGTTGATGGAAATCAGTAATGAAGTGAGAGGGAGTTTGTTCCTGGGTGTTTACTTCTGCACATGTTACCTACGGTTGTGCGGTAGGGTCCTTCCCCAGCAATAGCTCTGCCAAACTTGTGGTTTCAAATCTAATGGAAATTACACGAAAAGGTCAGAAGAGGATGTGGGAATGAGATATTTACCTGCTAAGCACTGTTAGTCAATAATTGGATTTCAGAGCAAAGGCTTTTTCCCAAACTCAAATGTCACATGAAACAGAAGCAAATTTTATACATTTATGGCGTAATAATGGAATTTCCTTGATTTAGATTAACGCAACATGTGAATAGGGCTGGAAGAGAGATGACAGTTGAGCTGTGCAAAGAGCAGATGGTGGGCTTGTGTGTATGGATTTCCCAGACTGAGAGAAGATGCCTTGGTGTGGACGTTGTCCAATCCCTATTTCTGTCTCCTGCGGTTATCTCTTCTATAACAAACGTGGTGACGCTGGAGCAGTCTCCCATGGCTGGAAGATGAGTCTCGTGATGCTGACCCTGGACCAAGTGTTGAACCTGGTGCTAAGTTTCCCCATTTCTGTCTTTGACGGCGCTGTGCGGCTGAGTTACGTAACTAAGGAGTAGATCGTGTTCTTCAAGACAGCAGCTGTTATGTCAGCTGAAGGCCACAGGCTCATGCTGACATGCAGCAGTCTGTCCTGTTAGACTGGATTAAAGTGGCAGAGATTTGGTAGCTAACGCAAGGTGCATCTGATAATGCTCATGTATTAGCTTGACAGGGTGCAGGGGAAGAGCTTGTGTCAGTTTGTCAGGAGAAGACATTTACTGTATGGAGAGCAGGGAAGCTTTTTATAGAGGGAAGGGAAGCTGCAGCAATCCTTGGACTTTATTCAGGAGGTAGGTGCTGATTCAGCAAAGCTCAGTAAGCCCACGTTTTACCTGAGCGTGAGGTCACTCACAGGCTGAAGCCAATGAAGCTATTTCATTGACCTTGGTGAAATTACTGACTTATTGCAAGTTGCAGACACTCCTTGCTTGCTCAGCTGTCCACGCTCTGGCAAGGAGAATAAAACAGTCCCTGCCAAAAATGTGAATAAAAGGGCCTGAAATGAAGTTGCAGCCTTTACTTCATTGTTTGGTTGATTGTTCCTCCTTTGCATCAAATCTTCTTTCCTGTCCTCAGCAAACTATTTGCTGTATGTGTGCCTACCAGCCGTGCATTTAATAGCCTAGCACGTGTTATAGCACCCACACCACTCCTCTGATACACTGACATGACAGAGGATATACATTGGGACAGGAGGGGTCACCAACCTGACATGTATCCAGTGACACAAATACCTCAGGGTTTTTTGTGCATTAAAAACATCAAAGGCTAAAAACAAAACAAAAGGAGGAGGGGGGTGTGGAATTTTATATCTTCTCTATGTGGTCCCTTTTTGAAAGAAAGGAGAACCACCTTTTCTGGGATAAAGCTGTTACAGGTATTGTAATAGCAGATTGTGTATCCGAAGCTTTGTTTTAAGATACTCTCCATTTAAAGGATCAGAAATTAGTCCTTGGGTTAATTATTAGACTTAGGTTCTCCGATCCAGTAACGCCACTTCTTACCAGTGCTATTACCCAGTCTAATTACAAACCAATGTTCTATCAGGGAAGCAGAACTAGGGGAAAGGGTGATATTCCCATGCTGTTGGAGTCAGGGGGAGTTTTATCCTGGCTTGGAAGAAGGGCCTTATACCACTCAAACTTTCGGTTGCCAGCGTAGCCTGACCCAGTTACAAAGCACAAACTGAAATGTTAATCCTTTGTGGCTGCTTACAGGCAACATAAGCTAAAGTGCCTCCAGGATGCTCCTGTTTAAGTTGCAGGGCCTTCAAGAGCAGAGTCATGACAGAGGGAAGGAAAAGGACTAAAAGTGCTTTTGAGCACAGAGAGATGCACAGGAGCTCACGTAACGACACTGAGTTGTCAGTCTCGCCTCAATGACCTTTCTCTTTGGGTGAAATTAGGAAGCTGGAGGTAGAAGGATAAACAGAAGGAGAGATTAGAGAAGAATTTTCTCCTTTATGCTCTGTAAACCAAAGAGAGTAGAACTACCACTGGAGGATAAACAATCTGAATTATTTCCCAAAGCATACTGTCAAAGACGCCCTTTGCCACTGAAATGGGAACATCTTATCTCCAGGTATCTCTCCTGAGGTCTGAGAAAGTTGGAAAAGAAGAATTACAGAGTGTTTATCTGCATCTTTGAGTTAACATCAGTGTAATTTGAGTTCACAGAATCTCTCTGGGTGACCCGAGGTATTTAAAAACTGTAGAAAAGCACAGCACAATATCTCTCATGCTGAGAGATGAGGCCTCACTAAACATAAGCTCTGAAGAGAAAAATAAAACCTGTGGTTTCCTTTCTGGCTTCTCTGAGCTTCATTTGAACTCTTTTGCCCGTTGTCTTTGTCTGTAAAGGAAGACAAAATAAATACCTAAAGCTGCCCAGTGGGACCTATTTGTTATCTCTGGAAAGTTCACAAATGTAGGTTCAGGTCCTTGCACTTTAAAGGGGTGGAAAAACATATTGCAAGAGCTGAAAGCAAGATGTAGGGTGCTGTTTTTCCATCACAGCAGCCACCCAGCAAACCAGAGACAGCGTAATCGTTGAAAACAAAATACCCTTTGCTATCGGAAAACTGCAGGGTCCTGCCTGTGGAACAGCAGATTTGCTGTAATGCTACAGTGTGTGTCAGCTGTGATCAATTCTTGATGGCCACAGGGTTTAGAATTCGGTGGCTGCTTTGGAGAGTTTGTCTTGCAAAGTCTCTTAGACCTGAAGCACAGGTTGAACAAAGTGGCGTGGGCGTGAGGTTTCAATATGCTTTTAATTTCTCTTTACCTTTTTCTGAATTCCTGGTTTATAAGACACAAAAAGCAGAAAGCAATAAATAAATGTATCGTAGACCTTATTTAAATATAAATCACCATATCAAAAGGGACCGTGCTTCCCCTGGGTTGTGCATAAATGTGTTTTCTTCCTTCCTGGGGAAAGGGTGGCTTGTCTGTGTCATTTGCATCAGCCCCATAGGCACGTCAGGGGTCAGGTATGAGATCTTACAGCCAGGAAACTGCCCGACACAAAGGGAAGAGTCCTCCATGGCTTTGTGTTGACACACATGAAACTGAGAATGTGACCCTCAAGAATATTTGGTAGAAACAGTGCTCGTTTCTAAGCAATATCCTCTGTCTTATTTATTGTCTCTATCAGCAAGTGCAGTTTGCAGTCATTAAATTAACGCAGGTTTGTTCTCCTGGAATGAATCTGTATTGCTGTGATTTTTAACAGGGCATAGCATTCTTTTGTTGTAGGAAAAAGATCCTTTTGAAAGAAAATCGTGACCTTTTTGGTAGAGGAATACTTGTCATATTTGATTTTTAATTTCTTCCTGTGGGTTTTATTATTGCACTTGTTTTCTGATGCTGGGAATCATTTCTGCACGGAAGCAGCAAAAACGCTAGGACTATTTCATCTGCATCTTGGGGTATTGCCTCAAGCAGGTCGGGATGCGCTGTGTTAATGAGACAAGAAGCTGGGAACTGACTGGAGAGTTCAGAAAAGTGACAGCAGCAGTAGCCTGAGTGCAACACAGGAACCAGAAAGGTCTAAATATACATTACAGCGGCGCTGACACTTTGGTCGGCCGGTGGTGCCAGGTGGGAGGGCTAAAGACACTGTCTGCACTGATCAAAGTACCACTTCCACTTGCTTGCATGTCAGTCAGAGCCGTAGCTGGGCAGCCTGGTGTAAGTGGGAAGGACTGGAGCCAGCAGCAGTGGGTGGCTATCCGTGTGCCATTGACATGCTGGAGGATTACAGCTAAGGAGGGAAACCACATGAGAGCCATTTTCCCTCTATAATGTTTTTAGCTCTGTTTCCACCTGGCACTTATGTCACAGCTCACCACAGGTATGTTTTCTCTAGGGACAGAGATAGGGCGAGCAAGCGTGGTTTCTATTAACCATCCTGTAAGCCTGACTCACAGAGGACTTTTTTAGTAGTAACTCCAATGCAGCCAGCATTTCTGCACCACAGACCTCGAAAGATCTGCACTCAGGTGGACCCTCTTTCTAACAAAGGCCCGTGGAAATCCATTGCTATATGAAAAGAACAGATTTCGTTTTGAAATCCAGTACTCTCCAAAACTAGCTCTTGACATACGTGGCAATACTATGTGTTGCCACTTCTGGGACCTTAAGCAGCAGAAAAACAGGAAAGCAACATAAAACGTTGTAGTTGGTTTGCATTGTGATGTATGAACCTGTCTCATGACACCGTGAACGTGGTGGCGCAGTAATTCAAACGTGTATCTTGTCCCTCCTCTTAACAGAAAGACTGTCTTCAAGGGAACATGACCATAACCTTGTCCATACCAATTAAACCCAATTGTTTTAGAAGGTAATTTAAATTGTGCAAATGCCTTTGGGTGTGCGCTTATAGTGCACTTTAGGAGTACCTTGCATTAAGCGAAATGTCACTTCTGTGAAGGATACCAGTTAGTTAGCCAGAGGTATGGCTTCAGAGGGAGTTGGTCAAACACCACATCAGTTGTCTAAACTGCCCCAAATTGTGCTGTTACCGTCCATCAGGTCCTCTGCAGTTACTACCCATTTGTTGTCTTGTACCTGTGGTAGGTGAGAAGTTCTTGTCCTCCTTCAAATGACTCAACACTTGCCTTGGGGCTGGAGTGGGCATGCATGGAGTTATGGTGTAGCTACTGCCTACAGCACCTGAGACTACCTTAGCCCACAGGTAGGGTAGGTTTAGACTAAACATTAGGAAAGAATTCTTCACAGAAAGAGTGGTCAGACACTGGAATAGGCTGCCCAGGGAGGGGGTTGAGTCACCATCCCTGGATGTGTTTAAGAGACGATTAGATGTGGTGCTGAGGGATATGGTGTAGGGGAGGACTTTGTAGAGTAGGGTAGATGGTTGGACTCGATGATCCCAAGGGTCTCTTCCAACCCAGATGATTCTATGATTCTACAGAAATTTGGTTGTGCAGCCTAAGTGCAAGTTGTTTCAGCTCAAGTCAGCTAGATAACTTGCTTCACCTCAACTAAACCAGGTTGTCCCTACTAAAATGTAAGTCTGTCTTCTGGAATTTGTCTCCATTGGTGAAACTGGCCTATTAAAACCAGTACAAGTTTATTGGTAGGCAAGTCCTTAATTCTTAAGAAAATAGAGTTAAATCAGTAAAATCATTCTTAACCTGAATTAGAATGTCCCTGCAGACCCTGTAATTTTATCGAGTAAGAGGGAGATGGTTTTAACTAATTGCATTAGTTCGTACAAATGTCCTTTGTGGACCCATTTGGTCCAATAGACTAAAACTGGCATAAAAGATAGAATAGAAATTTTGACTATTGAAAAACTTTGAGCAAGAAATGTTCCCATGGTGCAAGAATCCTTTGAGGCAGGGTGCTTTAATACTGTAATTCATGGCCTGTCTGCAGGGGGAACATAAGAAAGTTAATCTAAGCTACCTTTTAAAGGAGATTAATTAAACCTCATTAAAACTCTGTATGGACACTCATTCTGAGAATTAAAGAGGTAGGAAGGGAGGCGAGTTAAATTAATGACACTTGAATTCTACATCAGAGGCCTAAGCACAATTTATCTGAACAGCTTTCTCTTCTTAGTTTAGTGAATATTATTTCATCTTCTTGGATGTCCCCAGGTAGGCAAAGCCACCGTGAACTGTGGCTGTTGAATTGCCCCAAGCTCTACAGGGGGTGTCCCCAAGAGGGGCACTTACTTCTCGGCTATTAGGGCTGACCACACACCTGGGAGCCATCCCAGGTGCCACCAGGTATCCACCAGTTGCAGCGGTGGTGGCACCTGGCACAAAAGGGGAGGACCATTTGCCCTCCATGACTGAGTTGCGTCCATGCAGGTAGCGAGGTCAGAAAGTGCTGTGGTTGCGGTCGCTGCCGCAGCACCTCCTGTTCTGTCCTGCTGGGATTTACCTGGCCCTGCTTACGAGAAGAAGGGTAAAAGTAATTTCCAACAGAAAGACTGTTTTGTAGTGTTGCATACATCATCTTCCCAGTAGTTTTCAGAGATGAGTCAACGTTGGTTTCCAGTCAGATCTGTATTGAGCTGCAGCTGGGTGCCGAGTGGCTTGGATACCCTGTGCAGGTACCACCATGCCCCTGCCTTCTCACTGCCTAAAGCTTTCCAGCTGGGCACAGGGCTAGCTGAGAAGCTTCCCACCAGGAGATTTCAGAGGCAGCCTGTGTCCCCTTCTCCTGCTCCTTGACCCTCTCCTGCAGCAGACATAGGGCCGCACAGCGCTCACAGGATTTTGAACGCTGGTGCTTGCTGGTAGCACAGCTTCTTCTCCCGTCATCTTGCTGGTCGCTTTGTCACCTTTTACCTTTCCATATGTTGCCTTCTGATTCTTTTCCTCCCCCAACCCTATCTTACTTTTCCCACAGGGGAAAGGGAGGAATTCAGAGAGGGAAGTAGCTGGCAGCATCTTAGTCACATGGAGGACAGCTGGAAGCTCCTCCTTGCAGGCAGCTCTTTGTCTGATCTCAGTTTCCCCCTCCTGACTTCGATTATGCCCATAAACCGGGTCCAGACCCAGTAGCAGCCAGTTGCAGAGTGCCAGGACACACCATGAGGGGAGCTGCCCGCACCGTGGACTTACTAGGTCCCATAATGGTGGTCGTGACTGACGAGCATCTCTCAGGGTGCCCAAACTGCTGAGTCCTCCCAGAGGCAGCAGAGACATGAGCAAATTACTGAGTTACGTGGACCCAGGTGGCAACTAGTGGAAATATAGATGCTGTGAAGCTCTCTTTGCCATGTAGGCAGCGGGAGGTGGAGCTGGCTGTGGTCTCCTGCAGGCAGCCAGCTCCCAGTCTGGTTTGGGGATGGATACGGGCATGGCCAGCACTCCTTGCCTTAGAAAGGGGGTGTCTCCCAGCAGCAGGCACGGAGCAGTTTGCCCACACCAATGTGAAAAGTCCCCTATAATTAGAAGGAGTGAAATTCTCTCTACAGGAATTGTTTGGAAGCAACCCTGGCAGCTGTTCGCTCTCCGCCAGGGGTGATTTCTCCTGGGGTTTCGGTGTTTGCCTATTTTTCCATCTATGATACAGAATTTTATTGCTATGGGAA
>JAHREE010000286.1:1542355-1560294 GCA_033628505.1 Tringa tobata
TCCCTGTTGAACCTCATGAGGTTCTTCCTTGCCCAGCTCTCCAGCCTGTCCAGATCCCACTGGATGGCAGCACGGCCCTCTGGGGGCCCGCTGTATTGCCCGCATTTTGGAGAAGTCTGCAGAAAGGCTTTAGTTTTGACCTACTATCATAATGTCATAATTACACTGGCGTTTTTGTATTCCTTAGGCAGGTAACTCGATTAGTAATTGAATAATGAAAATAGCCTGTTCTTTCACAAACGGTGCCCCCCTCAGGTATTGTAGTGCATAATTGGATTAGCAGGTTGGCTGCTTGCCCTGCCTGTAGCAGGGTTTCCTACCTGAGAGAGGAACCGCCAGGACGCTCTGCCAAAGCCAGGGGAGAGGGAAGGGAAACCTGTGTGTGTGAGCAGCCACAGAACTGCTGTGCTAATAAACTTGCCAGAAGTTTATTGTTAGTTAGTTAGTTGCCTTTGTAAAATGAGGTATTAGGGACTGAGTTTGTATTTCTGCTATAGAAGGTCTGCATCAGCATTTTCACCCCAAGATTGCTAACTCTTCCAGAACGTACTTATTTCCTAGTAATTTTAGGATGATTTCTTTTTTTTTTTTCTTGAAAAGCAAATAGTCTCAGGGAGAGTTTTAAGTAGATTGCAAAATGCATTGCCTTTATTAACCCTCGCCCTCTGAACTCTGGGTTTGGGAATTGGGATTTAAAGGCAATTCTGAGATTGTTGTCTCTACGACGAAGATTAGTCTTGGGATCAGTTTGCTGAACTGAAACTTGGAGACTGGGATGGGTTAATTCCGTGTCCTCCGTGGGCTTTTTGCATAGATTTAAGTCACTTAATAGCTCTATAGCTCTTTAGAACATGGGATAATGCGCTTATCTGTCTTTCTTACCTTCTAAACTGTTGGGTGGATTGTCTGTCCTTAAAGGTTCCATGATAAAGCACGCATAGCAACAGGAGAGGAGTCAGTACTGGAGAATGATTGAATGTAAATTAGCAATGCAACCCTAACTTTTTTGTATTTAACTTTGTTACCATCATATTCTTTTAATGTAGCTGCACCACTCATTTAAGTCTATACATGGTAAATAATTCTTATTTATGAACGATTCCCTGTCTGTCTTCATGCCTTGTTTGGCTTTCCTCCTCAACAGCAATCTCTGCTGACCCATTTACAATGACACTAGGCTCTGTTTCTTTAGATGATGTTACCTCTTTAATACTCCACGAGCTTTGAGTATTTCATGTTTTTTTCCTTCAGTCCATGTTACTTTGTTCTTATCAGCCTCAAGCTTCTTATTGCCCCTTACTCTAAATAGTTTAGATCCCTCTGAAATTCCTCGTGTTCTGTCCTGAATACACTCAGTAACCCCCAGAGCAAATATCTTTGCTTCATGCTTCATCCATCTCTTCCAATCAAAAAACTGGAAGTCATTAGGCTTGGTTTCTAAAGAGGAAAATTTATCTTCCCACTTGAAGTAGTTTTGGGGGAAAATGAGATCATAATGTTCTGTATTTCATGATCACTTGAACTGGTTTTCCCAGATACAGATGTAAAGGTTGCTAGTTTATACGTCTTTGGATCCTACCCTCAGGCATATGTTAAAACACAGGTATGGTGTTAAAACACAGGTTCTCTACAGGAGTGTCTGTCTCATAAAGACTCCATTTTCTGTGAATTATTAAGCCACTTCATTCTTAAACCTCATGGGTACGCAATCGTCTGGGATGGTAAAACGCTACAGGAAGCTGGAGAAGCTGGTAACTTCTTGGGGTACCCACAGGCAATCTCTTTACATGGTAAGATAGAGAGGTAAAAATAGAAATGGAATTGTTGCACCAAAAAATCAGAAGTGGAACAGCATGTGGGTGTTGGAGCAGACAAAAATGCAAACCAGTTAATGACAAAACTTAACTGACTCCAAATGCAGCTAAGATCTCTCCCCACATCTGCACCAGCAGCTGTGTAATGTCCCTATTCTTAAACCTTGTTCAAGCCTCCCTGGGGAAAGAGGAGGAAAAAAAATAATTATTCTGATGAAAATAATTGTGCAGAGCTCTGAAGAATTTTGTAAGGCTTGTGAGAGGAGGAATTTGTCAGCGTACGGGTGGAAATATTTTCAGTTTCACTGGTTCAATTTAGATCCTGATTCGTCGTACAGATGTTCCCAATCTTTGGCAAAATTGGCTTTTAAAATTATTTTTAACTGCTTTTTTTGTGTCATCCACTCCAGGAGTGAGGAGTGGTGGCAGTGGAGTACACTGTTCCGCTAGCAAACTGGCAGTGTTCAAGCCTGGCAGGATAAAGGCTTTTTGAAGAAAACTGGGATTTCTAGGGCACATTGAGTGAGAGGATGAAGAAAGGGGTCTGGTGCACAAACATTCCTGCAGCTCCCCGGCCTCTGCTGCGCACAGCGAGGGGGAAGGCGGTCAGCTGCACCCTCTGGGATATGACGACCACTGCTGAGAAAAACAGGCTTGGGACATTAGTTATTTCCAAAATTAGCTTCTCCCTTCCTTGAGTCAAACGCCAAGGACTCCCTTCGTGCACAGAACAGCATTTGGATGGCAAGACCCAAGGTGGCATTTGAAGTTTTACTGTGTCAGGTGCAGATACAGCCAAACGCGTCTGGGGCAGTGCTAGTCCCCCTGCCTCCTCTTCCTCTTCTACTTCCTAGAAACAGGTGATTACTGATTATTGACAACCAGCTCTAATATTTTGAAATTGGCTTTGTATGCGTCAAGCCCTGGAAGGTACTACAGATTCACAGAATTGTCAGAGTTGGAAGGGACCTTCTAGAGATCATCTAGTTTAACTCCCCTGCTAAGCAGGGTTGCCCAGAGCACATCACTCAGGACGGCATCCAGGCAGGGCTTGAAAATCTCCAGAGAAGGGGACTCCATGACCTCTCTCAGCAGCCTGTTCCAGGGCTCTGCCACCCTCACTGTGAAGAAGTTTTTCCTCATATTTGAGTGGAACTTCCCATGTTCCAACTTGTGCCCGTTGCCCCTCGTCCCATTGCTGGAAACCACTGAAAAGAGTCTGGCTCCATCATCCTTCAGCCCACCCTTTAGGAACTTGTAAACATAGATGAGGTCTCCCCTCAGCCTTCTCTTCTCCAGGCTAAAGAGCCCCAGGTCTTTGAGCCTTTCCTCATAAGGGAGGTGCTCCAATCCCTTAATCATCTTGGTTGCCCTACGCTGGACTCTTTCCAGCAGTTCCCTGTCTCTCTTGAACTGGGGAGCCCAGAACTGGATGCAGTATTCCAGTTGTGGCCTCACCAGTGCAGAGCAGAGGGGTGTATGGATCACAGTGTATGGATCCATCCAAATACTTCCACTAAGTTCTGTCCACGGAGCGTCAGGGAGCCTTCTGTAATTGGAGATGGCAATCATCCAGCACGGCTCAGGACCTGGCCCTGTCAGTCTGGAATTAGCAAATGATGAGGAAACAGAGGAAAACTGATGCCACACTTTGCAGGGGAAGAAACTGCACGTTGATGCCCCCAGTCAGCATGTGCAGTCTGGAAGGACCACGCACACGGTTACTGTGCAGATTCAGGTGAATACAACTTTCTGTCAGCAAGAATAGCTTAGTGATTTGCTCATGCTGAAGAACTAATTTGATATTCTACCTTTAGCATCTTCCAGAAGTTACTCCTGAAGTGCTGTGTGTGGGCAGGGGTTCTTGGCTGGTAATGCTGCTGTTTAAATGCTTCATTTTTAAATGCTCACAGCGGATGTATCAGTCTTGGTTCAGGTTGTAGGAGTATTCAAATATAGCACCAAGTCACTGCCAAACAGTCTCATATATACAACAGTATGATTTTTTTTCTTACTCTTGAAACTGTCATATATTTTCCTCTTGCTAGTTAAGTAGAGTTCAGGGATTTATGCGTGTGGTGGATGGTTTTTTTTTTACTTGTTTGTTTTTTTCCCAGAGGATGCTTTAAATCAAGCCTGAAGTCCTGCTTTTCTGCTGTTGGCACACTCGGGGATTGTCTCCCTGTCTTTTCTAATACAGATGACTATACTGTTCTTTCCTACAGTAACCATGCCAGCTAGCTCACCGGGACACTCTCTGACAAAACCTGACCACTGGCTTCATGTAAGGAGATGCTCCCTTGGTGGTGTGGCAGTGGCCAGGCTGCACGTTTAAGAAGGGAGACACAACTGTAAGCAGGATTGACTCAAACTGGCTATGCTGTTTGCTCTTTCCACTGGAATTTCTCTTTTCCCTCATTAAGCTAGCTGCTCGTGCCTTTCTGACCAACCTCGTTGACTCTACAAGCTACAAAGAAAGACACCGCAGTAATCTTGTGGGGGTTCAGAATCTGTTTCTTATACTCCTTTTGCCTGGCCAAGGAGCCTGCTGATGAGGGAGGTGAAGACAGCAAGGAGATGCACCCAGAGCTGAGCATCTCCTTGGAGACACTCCTGTTGCAGCCTGGCTTGCAGAAGACAGTTTCTCATCTCGTATGGTCAAAAGTGGTGAACAGCTTCCTTCAGCAACACCACCTCCTCTATCTTCTCCAGCCTAAAGCATATGTTAAAAACTACACAGAGTAAGGAGTCTGCTAAGCCTAAGTCTACCTTTCTCTTCCAGCACAGGCTTTTCAGGAGGGCTATGTGCTGCCAGGTTTGTTCAAGTCACTGCCACAAGCCAACGTTTTCTCAGTCCAAAGGCAATTCTTGGGGCGGGAGGGGGGAGATCCTTCCTCACAACTGGCTGGGTAGCTTTCAATCTTCACATTAATATTTTCTACAGTCTATTTTTGCAGGATTTCTATGGCCTCACCTCTGTGATTCCTTGGGTGAGCAGTGATACAGAGCCTACAACAGTTCCTATTGGAATTAAAAGATCCTGCAGGTCCACTTCTTTGTCTCTCTCCACCTGCCTTCCAGGCCAAGACGCCTAATCGATACCAGCAGATCAAATAAAGCCACATTCCTGCCTCCAGGTGCTGGCCCTTAGAAAAGCAACACATTTTAAATGTTAATTTATTACTGGCAGTGGCAATGCTAATGCCTTCTAGATGGTGACAGTGGCAGTGCTAATGCCTTGTAGATGGTGGCCCCTTCTTTGCTGGAGGGCTGTTGTGGAAGTAGTGTACACTTTTGTGAGGGTGGGCCCTACTGCTCCTAAAGAAGAGCTGCCCTGTTTATTGATTCCAACAGCTCAGTCCTGAGCCTCTCTTCTCAAGAAACTTGGATCTCCTGTGCATCTCTTGAGATCACTCACCGATAGACATTGCTGCTTCTCTGCAGGCTCACACCGATATTGCAGCTCCCTTTAGGTGTGCTTCCTAGTTTTGCAGTGGATTAGAGCTTGTGCAGAATTACCATGTTACTATCCAAACTGGCCACTGGATTGCACCATTGCTCCAAATAAATGCATCTGAAAGCGATGCAGCATCTGAGAGCGGAGCAGCCAGCTCTGTATGTAAAAGGCCTTTTGTGTTCTCACTTCCCAAAGTCCCTCTGAGAGAACAGCAGCAACACACTGAGCTTGCTACAGGATAATCAGCCTCTGATCAAACTTGTGTCTTCGTCTGTGGGCTAACGGGGACTAAGAAACACGACAACCTTATTTCCCTGATTTCCTTGGGCCCTGGCTCCTGTGGCATACTCAGACACGCACAGCCTGCTGATGAGCTGGGCAAGAACTGCTGCCTGGTATTTCAGAAGAACGCCCCTTCCGTGGTCTGTCATCTCGTGGTGAAGGTGAGAAGACTGAGCAGCTTGGAGAACTAATTGCTCCCCTGAAAGGCCCTGGTGAGAGGAAGAAACAGCAGAGGGGCAGCGCAGAAAGGCTGAGTCCAGGCTGCCCAACACGGCCATGACAGCAGGGCCATCTCCTGAGATGTGGAGAGCTGGGATGTCGAAGGCCCTTTTATTGAAATGAAACAAGTAGCTCTTGCAATAACTGTCTTGCCTCCTTCCCACAGGGTCACCTCTCTAACGCCAGGCATGCCTGGAGTTGCTGATGTGTTCCCTACACCCCAGCCCAGTAGACAGCAGCCTGAGACACGAGCATGGCTCCACAGCTGCTGAAGCTTGGTAGCTAAAAGATCCATTTCTACAGAGAGATCAGATGACCTTCCTACAGGTTTGGACCGGAGCTCCCACATGTAGCTCCTCTGCCTCAGGAGCTCTGAAAGGCAGGGACCTCTACCGTCAGCGTTCAGGTCCACCAGTGGCTTCTCCTCTGGGGTTTTTGGGGGACCTTTCCCAGACCTGACCTGCCATAGCTTGTGCTTATATTGGAGGTCTCTAATCATTTGGTCAATTCTTTGTCTTGCCTTGGTGCTATTCAGTTGTCATAACTCTTCAGTGGCCATGACTCTCTGTTGTGACTTTCGACCAGCTGCCTTGCAGCTATAGTTTGTTTCATATCCTGTCCATCACCTTAGAGCCACAGTTTAGGTATTTCTTTGGCATGTTCAAAGGGAAGGTTCTGCAGACTCCTCTGCAGGTCCCAAGCAGATCAAATGGCCAGGTTACAAAGAAGTAAGGAGGGTCTGGCATAGGATCAAGAGCTGAGGGCCAGGGTGTCCCCAGCAAGGCAGTCTTAGGGGAGGACCTGAGATGCATCCCAGACCAGGGAGCACACTACTTCCACAACAGCCCTTCAGCATGGAAGGGGCCCACCATCTAGAAGCCATTAGCACTGCCACTGTCAGTAATAAATTAAGGCAGTTCCTTCCTCTGCATGAGGCTTTCAGGATGCAAAATACTGTTAATAAGCTCATAGACACCTTGCCTCTGAGAGGCAGCATCCCCTCATCTCCCCACGTTCAAATGGCACACTTTTCCTATAAGTGATGAAGGTAGGTTTGACTTTCAGCAATGAGGTGGTTGACTGCACCATTTCATAGCATTTTTAATTGAAACACATCATTCTGAATCTGCTAATTGTGTATATGAACCAGTGATCTTTATTGTGCTTTCTGCCTGGCACAGCCCTTCAGCCAAGTCCTTAGTCCTCTTTCTTTCTGTGTGCTTGTGCCAGAGCTGTGCCCTCTGTGCTTCTGGATGTCTCAGCTGGGCTTTTTGTGTCTTCCCCTCTCATCTGTGCCCTGCATATAGCCCACAGCTCAGCACAGAATATTACCTATTTTCCTCTGGTGACGCTGCTCATCTCATGAGTATTAACTTGATTGCTTGTGTCTGAAATCTGTGATATTAACTCCGTGAACCTTTTTGACAATGAGATCACCGTCTAAAACTCTGTTACCTCGAGCAAAACCTTAATGTTGAGGAAAACCTTAGCACTGGTGAGCCACCTTGGTGGCTTTTCTGAGAGGTGAGGCAGGTGTAAGGCTGCGTGCACAGAATCAGTACAGCTGTGGGAGCGGGAGAAGAGGTAGCACTGAAAACATGAAAAGAACTTGGCTTCAGGTGGTGCCATGGGCCAGCACAGCTAAGAATCATAGAATCATAGAATCATCTAGGTTGGAAGAGACCCTTGGGATCATCGAGTCCAACCATCTACTCTACTCTACAAAGTCCTCCCCTACACCATATCCCTCAGCACCACATCTAATTGTCTCTTAAACACATCCAGGGATGGTGACTCAACCACCTCCCTGGGCAGCCTATTCCAATGCCCGACCACTCTTTCTGGGAAGAATTCTTTCCTAATGTTCAGTCTAAACCTACCCTGTTGCAGCTTGAAGCCATTCCCTCTCGTTCTGTCATTAATCACCTGTGAGAAGAGACCAGCACCGACCTCTCTACAGTGTCCTTTCAAGTAGTTGTAGAGAGTGATGAGGTCTCCCCTCAGCCTCCTCTTCCTCATACTAAACAGTCCCAGCTCCTTCAGCCTCTCTTCATAGGATTTGTTCTCCAGGCCCTTCACCAGTTTCGTTGCCCTCCTCTGCACTCGCTCCAGCACCTCCAGATCTCTCTTGGATTGAGGTGCCCAAAACTGGACACAATACTCCAGGTGTGGCCTCACCAGTGCTGAGTACAGGGGCACAATCACCTCCCTGCTTCTGCTGGTCACACTATTTCTAATACAAGCCAGGATGCCGTTGGCTTTCTTGGCCACCTGGGCACACTGCCGGCTCATATTCAGCCACTTGTCAATGAGAACCCCCAGGTCCCTTTCTTCCAGGCAGCTCCAGCCACACTTCCCCAAGCCTGTAGCGCTGCAGGGGGTTCTTGTGGCCCAAGAGACACCCACCCTCGCAGCACACCAGAAGGGGGGTTGTTGCCATTGCATCTAGTCGTTTAGCACACGTATGGGCAGTCTTAAGACAAGGCAGACTTCAAAACAGGTTCAGACTGAGGCACTTAACTCACATCCAGCAAGACATCCCATTGCTTTATTACTGTGCCCCTAGACCTTGACTAAATTTAAAAAAAACTTTCACTCTAATGACCATCAGTGGGATATCTGTATGTACAGAGAATCCAAGAATAGTTATCCGTACAATATACTCCAGCACTGTTATTTTAAGAAATAAGCGTAGGTAGAACGTGTATTTATTTCACTGAAAACCAGATGTATTGTGCAAACATGAAAGTTAAGCTTCGCAGTCATCGCTGAGTTGAAATTTAAAATGCCCTTAGGAAATGCTGAGTTCAAACAGAATCTGTATCTTAAAAATATATCCTCAGCGTAGGTAGGAAGTAACCTAGCTTTACAAGTTGCCAAATATCTGTGATTGTTTGAAGCCATTTGATGTAACTCTTCAGTCATTTTCAGGGATGCTTTGGATGATTCAATTAGGCTCGCAAGAAGATTTAACAGTTTGTGGATGATAAAGGCTCTATGCTGCTATTTCTGGCTATGATACAAAGAGAGGTCTACAGTATTTGTCTGATGAATCACTGAATTTAATAGCACGAGATAATAAGTTTTGTGCTTTTATTCATATGCCATTAGTGTGGTAATATATTAAAGTGCAGAGTAGCTGATTTGTTTTGTACCCCTAGCTTAAAAATCAAAACTACAGTTAACTTGCCGATGTCATTGGATCAACATATTTTATATGCTATGAAGGTGAATATTGTGCTTAGTTTTTCAAATCTTTAGGTGTGAGGGGAAGGAAGGTGAAGGCAAGGGCAGGTGTAGATCTCTGCTGCCATTTTAAAGTATCTAGAAGTAACCTGGGACAGCAAACTTGCAGCCTAGGCACACTGCAATACTAACCCCATCCTTTGGGAGTTTCTGTTATTCCTCTTAAGTAACCAGCAAACCTGATCCAGAAGTTCAAGGGCTTGCCCAAGGCTATAGAAAGAACCTATCTAAATTTATGATTGAATAGATTGCCTCATAGTCCAGTGAACACACAGCTGTCCAGGCTCAGGCATGAAGCAGAGAGCTGGGAGACACAAATGAGACCCTGAGAAGTGAAAACCTGAGAACACTTGTAAGGGAACAGTAAGGAGCTCCCACCGGTGGAGAGCGCCTAATTCCTAGAAAACCAGATCCTGGCCCTGTACCCTTTTGGAAGTCCTTCTTTTTTCTAGCTGTGCTGGAGGCTCACATCAAGGTAGCACAAGGTAGCTGCATCACACAGCATGGGACAGAAAAGAGCCTGAAAAGGCTGTCTTCAAAGTTACTGTGCCACTTCAGGTTTGGACCATGTTTGGACCAGAAACTGCACAAGCAATGCTCCACGTGGGCTCTGTCAGCCAAAGTGCCCAGGCACTGCAAACGTATGGAGCCAGCAGAAGTGTCTTCTGGCACTGTGCTTGACGCAGATTGTATTTTTGTGGTGAAATGATCCGGTTGTATGAAGGCACGGCATTAGGCCACGTGGAATCGTGTGGTCCCACAAAAGCCACTTTGCTGTGTAATTCCAAGGGAATCTACAGCAGGGTTTTTCTAGAAATCACTTGGAAAAATACTTGTAATTACAAGCACTTGCTGCACGTTCGACTAAGAGCATGAGTGATGTCACTGAATTTCTTTAACCTTGTGAACTAGAGAAAAGGGCTTCAAACAAAGAAGGACTGCAGTGTTTAATCCATAACCCTACAAGGAAAGCATAGCAGGGGCATCAAATTGCATTCCCTTTGATAGACTTTGTGCAACCAGACATCAGAAATGTAAAAAGGGGCAGAATATCAAGTGGAAGTAAACCCCAAAAGCCTTGGAGTAGGAGCACACTGTGAACTCAAAGCTATGCACGTAAGATCATACTTTTCAGTTCAGATTTTCAAAGAGACCGAAAAGACTAGCATGGCAGTATTGCTTGTTTTTCATCTTGAGAAAAGCAAGTAACTCTCAGGTGGGATTTTTCTAAGGTTTCTAATCCACAGGGACTTGGTCTCGTCTCTTTACTTCCATTGAGCATTAATAGAGAGGAGACATGTGTGGGTATGGCCAGCAGAATGTTTCATTTTCTGTTTCCAAATGTGAACACTGTTTTGAGGCAGGAACGGTCTGTTGAATACCAGTCTGTTGACTGGAAGTTGAATATGAGGGAGGAACAAGATGTGGAACCTGAGTTCTTATTTCTTTGGCTTCTGAAATGTTGTGTGATTACATGAAGGGCTTGGCTCTCTTTCCCTGTCTAGGAATCTAGCAAATCATTCAGGTTCTCATCAGCACTGGGTCAAAGGTCCTCAAACTCATTAACCGGTCCTTAAGTCAGAGAAGAAACCACTTTTGTATTGTAGTTTCAATGTGTGTCGTATCTGGCAGGGACTGGGTACTACCATGAAAGTCTTTGTAAAAATAAAACTGGCTGTTAATTAGGAGAAACATATCAGGCTTTCTGCGTCTTGTTCAAGGCAGGAACACCAGCTGCAGACAGATGTGGATTCTGGGAGGGAGGAGATTTTCCAGCCACATTTCCCCCAAAACACCTTCCTTTCTCCCTGCTTAGAAACACCCTCTGAGGAAAAGCTTTCCCTGGACTAGAGAGTATTCTTCTTCAGTAGCGTCCAACTTACTATTTTATGGGTGGAGTGTGGACCCCTAGAAAGCTGGTGTCAAAAGTGTGACCGAGAGTTCCCTTCAGAGAACTTTTTGTATTTGCCACTGCTTTTCTTTCCCCAGATGCTGGGGGGGGGTCTGTTGGATTGAAAATAGGAAATCCTTTTACTAAAACGTACTTGTAAGTCTTGCCGAGCGGCGCGGCGGTGTGGGGATGTGCAAAGGGACCTAGAGACAGTGAAATAACAGAGCAAACAGAAGAGTTCTCCACCCTCCCCCTGGGACTAGCAGCAAGAAGTGGTACAGAAATGAATGCTGCAGGCTGCAAACGCTCTCCCAGTCAAATAGAAGGCTTGAAATGAAGTTTCTTTAAAGAAAAACGTTCCCCTATCATGCCAGGAGTCTGAGAGCCACTGAGCAAAAATGTCAGTACCTTGCTAATTAATCAAACTGTATAGCCTGGGCATGTTCCTAAACCAGCTTAGTAAGTCTGTGGATTAATTTTACTTTCTTCTCCTTACTCCCATTTTGAGGTGTCACAATTTTGGGAGAGAGAAAGGAAGAGATACATTTAAGTTGTGTGGTTACAAGAGGTAAAACCACGATGAGAGGTCACTAGCTAACACCAGTTAATAAATGAATAAACGAAAATTGAGACCATGGGGCTTAGGAATTATTTCAGGCATGAATCTAATCTTCTACTCATACTGGTTACACCCTACTTACACATAGTAAAGTCCCTTTAGTTTTTGGTGTTAACCATGGTGGGGCAGGAGCTCACACAGTATCTCAAAAGCATGGAAGTTAGATGCTTACTCTTCACAGGTGGTTTGGATGCTCAGTGGAAGAGAAGGAACAATTCAGGGCCACTGCCTAACTTAGGTGGTGGATCCTGCATCACATTTCTATCTGCACAGGGGTCCCACTGAGACCACCACAATCTCATGGGGTGCCTGTTGCCTTCCTTCTTCTTATTGCTCCACCGCAGAAAGCTTATCCTTCAAGAATGACGTTGAAAACCCATAGACAGTTTCTGGCGACATCCCTGTCTTGTGAAAGTGCAGTTATTTGGCAGTAGGATGCTGACTGGGAGGAAGGGGAGGAGAATGCCAATACCCTACACTTTGAGCCCAAATCATATCTTGTGTAGGTCTTTGTTGTTGAAAACAAGCAACGGTGCTGATGGAGATGGACAAAGCATGAACCAACTGAATCCTACGATCATACTACCTCCATGTTACTCCTCGTCAGTAACAGCTATGGAAAGGAAACCCAGCTTGATTCATGGATCATAGTACTGTTTAACCTACTTGCCTGAAAGTCACAGATAGTGCTTTACAGTTCTGTCCTGAATAGAACTAAAAATGTACGTCTCTTCAAGTATAAGACCCAGTCTGAGAGTTTCCCAGTGGTTCCACACAAGCAAGTCAGATAAGGTGAATGATTGTGCCTCAGCTGAAAATGAGAATCTACTGATGCGTTTGTCTAGTAGGGTTGCCCTCAAGTCTACAAGCTCTTTCTCACCCCTGCCATGCACATGCTTTTTCTCACAAAGCTATCTTGCTCAAATCAATGAATTGGTCAAGCTGTCTGCTCTACTGTAGCTTGGCACTGATTCTGCTGTCTAGAGTTAATCCATCCTTAGCTGGAAACTAAGTACTTCTTACATAGCATAAAAAATGACACCGTCAAGATAATGTGAAAGAAGCCAAGGAAGGCTTTTAAAACAAAGAACTAACCTAAAGCAGTAGTAGTTTTACACAGTCTCATTCCTCCTGTTCATGGGAAATACAGTAAATCAAGCAAAAGAACTTAATTGGAAAGAAAGGGTCAAATTCACTAGTTGTCCACAAAGGCCTGATGTAGTTAATTCCTCCTGAAGTGAGCGGGATGTCTTCAGTAGTTCAAATGCAGCCCTATGTACCCGAAGGATAGAAGACACAAGGGCCTCTGACTGCTTTGTGTACCTCTGAGATGAAGCAGCCAGTATCCCATGGTTAATATCCCCAACTTAAAGTCATGCCAGGTTAGACCAGCGCCAAAGTAGGCAGTGCTGGAAGGGATGGGAGCTAAGCTATGCTTTAGTCACTCCCTTCATCATGCAGCAGAATGTATTGAGCAATCTGTTTAATGCTAGTGGCTGTTAAGAAGTGAGATAAGAGATTGTTACTACTGTGTTTTACCGAGACTACCTTAATTACATACTACATTGTCAGTGCATTTGTATATCTAGGCATGGATTGGCCGGGGTCAGCTGGAAAGAACTTCTTCCATATTCTCTTACCTCACAGTTTTTTCCACTCACCCACTTGTACTATATCTTATGCTCCATGTGGAAAAAAAACAATCAGAAAATACACACTACTGTGTGTACTCACCTTCCCTGGTCCAAACATCTCCTAGACAGTAGTGTCATCTGCTAGCACGGACAAGGGAGCATTGGGTTACTGGCAATAAGATGGGGTTAGGTTTTATTTTAACATCTCAGTCCATGAGATCCTTATGCTGGAAGTGATTTGGTGGCTTAAGAAGCTTAGGGACAACAGAGGTGAGTATTGTCATGGTGTCAAAGTGCTGCATTCTGCTTCAGGTAGTTGATAGGTAAATGCCACAGCCTCTTTCCAAATGCTGCTTCCACTTTGAGCCTCTTTGCAGTCACCTGTGCGTGGTGTCCTCGACCAATAGCAGGATGTCCTTGAGAACCATGATATCTTCTCGGTACTCCTCCATAAAGCCACACATCTTACTTCCAAATCTCTCTACATGACCCACTTTATTGCAAAAATATCTCTAAGAAATCAGCAAGCTAAAATGAGCCATAATTACTGAGAGCAGATGTTTCCCAAGAAGCCACATGAAGACCAAAACTGAAATCACCTTTGGGACGAGAGAGTTACACAGCAGCTAACCTCCAAACCCATTTGATTTCATTTCCTTCTGTTGTTCTTCTTTTTCTAATTTCTTCCTTTTAGCTTCTTGTTTGTAATCTAGTTTGAGATGGTTTGGGGCAGAGTATACCCGTGTGTGAGGGCTGCTGCACGTAGCACATTTCTGCTCAGAGCCTCCTCCATACCATCCTCCTCTTACCTTCTCTTGCAAAGACTCTTTTTCCCTCTCCCAAGTGTCCTAACCAATTGCAAGTGCTCCTCGCTCCCTTTTAAATCTATTTTGCTTTTTTTCCTGCCTCAATATTAAAATTACTAGGGTTCTACCAGCAGCCTAGATCACAGCCTGGTGCCTCAGAATGGAAAGGATGTGGTATTCAATGGCCACCATGTTAAGCAAAGAAGTGTTACCCATTGGAGTGTTATTCCCCATACTATACCTGCCTGAGAAATACCATGCGTCCATGCAGACCATGCTCTCCGGAGAGCTTCCCCCTTATTCTCAGGCTCTAGCTGCATCCAGTAGGGGATGAAAAAGAGCTGTGGTGTGTCACAGCACAGGCACAGCTTGGAGATGCACACAGCCACAGGGCTCTGTGCTGACTCATTGACTTCCAGTTACAGAGCAATGCCACCGTATTTCTACCTGTTAAATGATGATTCCTGGTGCCTTGTGCCCTGAACTTACTGGTGCTTGTCTCTGGGCATTCATCTCCATGAAAAAAAAAAAAAAAAAGCACTCTGTAAAGATAAAGTAACACCGTCAAGAAGGGACAGCGTTGGAGACAGATATTGGAGAGATATTATCAAAGCTTGATTCCCTTTTGGATTCTCTCCTGTCATGTGCTACACAGCCCTTCCTCCTGCCCTTTAAATATCTGGCAGCAAAGAACCATGTGTTGGGATTATCCTACTGTGAGGCTGTCTCTTGTGTGCAGATTTTTTTGTATCGGTAGAAGACACCGGAAAAATGGCTTAGTAACTTTTGACAATGACTGGGAAGGGGAAATTATTTTCTGTCAGTATTACATTATATGTCAAATAACAACCACAAAGAATTTGCTGTCAATTCATCACTTAGAGGATTTGTTTGTTGGTTTGGTTTTGTTTTTTTTTTTTTTCCTTAGTGGGAATTCTCTCCTTTAGTAGGAAGAGATAAACTAAAATTTCTATCCTGAGAAGAAGAGCAGAGTGGCAATCTCATTTCCATTGCCCAAACTGTATCAGTCTAACTTGGCGCAGGAGACCTGTTTTGCCTTGTCTGTTTTCCTGTCTCCCTGCTGAGGTAGTTGCAGTAGCTGTTGGTTGTGGTTCTCTTGGTATAGATTATGGCCTTCTAGAACCGGATTGATACCAAAATAGATTCTTGCTTTTCCAGTTGATATCATGGTACTGATTATTTACATAGTTCCTGAGCCAAAGCTCTCAGATGCTATAACTGACTTGACTTTTGGAGGTATGTGTGGAAACAATAAATTGATTTACCAGCCCACAGAGCTTTCTATGCAGAGCTGTGAGGCTCCTCCAGATGGAGGAGCTGGATCATTAGAAATACAGAAAACATGGCATCCCTGGGCTCCAGTTAGTCTTTGAGAAAGTAAGCAGAAACAGAAAAGGGGTCAAACCATAATTTTCACTAGTATTGGGTTAGAATCATAGAATCATAGAATGGTTAGGGTTGGAAGGGACCTCAAGGATCATCGAGTTCCAACCCCCCTGCCATGGGCAGGGTTATGTTGCTCTGTTAAGAATAAAAAGTGAATTGAAATGTTAAGGTGGGAGGAATTTTCACAAAAATTTCTGGCAAACTACAGAATGAAGTCCCTACTCTGACTCTAAATGGACAGAATGTTTTCTATAAGAAAAAAGAGAATACTTTATGCATTTCTTTAATCATGAACCAGGGCATATAGTGGTGGAAATTTAAAAAAAAATAGATACTGGTTTTCATCCTGTGTTGATTCTCTTGAAACCAGCAAGATTGAAATGGCCACTATGCAGACGAAGATAATCCCATTCTTTGATGTTTGTGCAAAGAAGTTTGCAAGAATCCCAGGCCAGGGGCGAAATTTGGAAAACTGTGTCCGTTACTCCATTAAGTAATTCCACCTAAGTAGCACTAATAACACACCAGCACTAACACTAGCGTGCAAGAATCGGCTCAAAGGACAAGGCTCCGGTGCTCCCTGTCTGCATGGAGCTCCCTGCCTCCTGTTATTTTCTAAATGGCCAGCCAGGTTTTGATCTCGACATGGAAGCACAGCAATGTTTTGGGTTGTCTTTTTTTTTAAAAAAAAAAAGAAGTATTTATCTCTTCTAATATGCCTCTTCCTCTCCAGAAAACTTCTTAAGCTGTATCTCCCTTTCATCACCAAAGCAGGAAAGATGCTTTCATCTTCCATCTCTAGTTATACTTCTCTCACTTCATCTTTAAAAAAGCAAAAAAACTCCCTTTTAGTAGCAATGCTGTTCAGAACTTTGTTGGGCAATTCTTTGTCCTTGGTAATCTCTCTGTCTCCTGAAAGAAAATAGGTAAACCCTCTAATTTGAAATGGATGTGATAAAATATCCGTGCTCAGCTTGTGGGAAGCACAAAGACAAATATATACTCTGCAATATTGACCTACACCACCTAACAGCTTCAGAATAGGGGATGTAAACCGCAAAGCAGGGAATCCCTCTAGATAGGAAAGTAGCAAAGATTCTCTTTACAACCTTGATAATTATTTTTTTGAGAGAGAAAGAAACCAACCTCATAAAATTGCTGAGGAATCTGAAAGCACCTTCACAGCAACAAGAGCAGCCATGCTAATTCTCATTGTAACAAAGGGAACATAGCCAATTTCATTTTTCCACGTCGAAAGAATAATTTTTAAAATGTTAAGATGCGTGTAAATGTTCAACTTCTTTGGCCTAAATAATGTATCTCAGTAAGACCATAAATGCTTTTCTTATGTATTTGTATTATCGTGGAGATTCTCCTCCACCTAAGACTTTGCAAGTGGTAAGTGAAGAAAGGGCCCTATTTCCCTGATCACTGTGAAGCACTAAAGATGCTACAGCACTGAAAAGAATAGCAAAAGGAATAGCCTATTGTTGTTGCTCATGCAGGTTTCTTTACCTTCAAGAGACACCGTGTCTGTGACTGTTTATCTGTCTCCAAACAGTTTTTTCTATAGGTTGGGGTTTTTTATTTTCTGTTTGCTCTTGTTTATACTATGTCCTGTACACAAGGGTTAGCTATATAAATAACACAGACCCAGGTCTTTTCTTAGTATCTTTTAATCAAAGTCTTGTAGACCAGGAGAAAAATTTTATTGAAGTGCATACTTTTTTTCTAACACTTAAAATTCTAATTTTTGCTGTACTTTTTTATTTTAATTTATGCCAGACCAGGACAAACTGTGCAAACCTGTTCCTAACTCATATCGTCTGAACCAAAATAAACTTGTTTCCAACCAAAATAAAACAGCCCAGGCAGCCTTTTGCATAGGTTTGAGTGAATGTGCTTAAAATCATACTCCTTGGTAGATCTCGTTTAAATGAGATACTTAAGAGTGAGAGGCTTGAGCCTAAGGTGGGCTCTGGGTTTCATGGCAGTATTGGGGCCTGACTACAGACAGCAAAGCTAAAAATGCAACAGCAAAGAAATGGGAAGAAAACTAAGACAGAAAGAATCTGGGTTACGTATTTATAAATTAGGTAGCTATTAATAGTTTAATTTAAATGATCTGGTTTTTCCTACTTAGAGTGTGTTTTCTATATATCCTTGTCTTGCAACTAAATGATGTTTCCTTCCCACTCCTGCAAGTTTTATACCCTCCTCTGAAACCACACTGCCTGTGACCTTGTAGTCAGGAAATACCAGCTGAGCCTTTTTTTAGCCTCAGCGCAAACAGCTGAATTCAGTGCTGTTAAATTTTTTTCTGCTTTGTTTTTGCCAGATTTATAGACGCCGAAACGCTGCGGCGTATTTAAACGCTGCCATCGGTTCAACTGTCCTTATCTTTTTGTTTAATAAATACAGAGTGTTAACTCTGCTTTGTCAGGTTCGGGTTTGTGAGTGCATGGGCGTGAGAGGAAATTCAATGAGCTGCAGTGCTGAGAGCAGCAGATTATTTTTTTTTTTGCTCTTCTCAAAGCAAATAGCTGTGATTACAGTTCATACAC